>MJUT01000724.1:308007-323392 GCA_002080005.1 Gigantidas platifrons
AATACAACCTTACCGTTTTAGAATTGAAGCTATTAAGGGTCGTGATAATGTAGGTGCTGATTATTTGAGTCGGTGTTAGGAAAATAGTCAGTTTACAGTTTTTGTACCGTAGTAAATAGTTGTGTAAAATGTTATTTTAAATTTAAATATATATTTGATATAGGGTAACCGTAAAACTCCACTATTCAAGGTATAATAGATCATGGAACGAAAATCTAGTGGTAATAGACTGCGTGCATGTTTATGTAGTTTTTTGTATGGAGTTTAGATTGGATTTTTAGTTTTGTCTGATTGTGATATTGTGGGCAGGATGTTATGTGATGCGAATCCGCTGGGTAGTAAGCCGTCTTCGACGCGAACTGTTAATGATCCTTGCCCGTCTTCTAGTCGGGTAATGTCAGTGACGTGAAATTGGTTGCTGTGGTGTGATAATGAGGACCTTTTGAATGTTGCGGGAATCTGTCATGATCATGTCGGCATCTGTTAAGAGTAGTTTATTACTAGATAAGATTTTTGTAGGGAAAGTGGTGCATGTGGCGTGTTGCGCGGCAGTTGTACAGGACGGTACAATTTTGACGACCCAATTTTGATACAGTAGGACGACTGTATTGATGACTTACGGAATAAGTGACTTATTATTTAATTCACATAGTTGGTTGTGAATTATATGATTGCGACCATATGGGTTTATTTCACCATTCTTGTGAAATTGAGGACGCCAGGGTATACTGCTTCATTTAAGGGTTTCATGTATTCTATTTAGATGGTCTAAAATATTTTGTTTAACATCGTGTTTGATAAAGTATATTACTTTCTTAGAATGGGGAGGTTTGTTACGATCTTAAGATTTTGAAGGTATTCGCTCTGTGTTTTGGTGGTTAGCTTTTACTATTTTATCCACTTGTAATTAGCTTATTTCCGTCTTGCATAAGTCCTTTGAAGTTTAGAGGACTTAAGTATTGATTTGTCCCATACTCGGTTCGGAATCGTAGTAAACATTAATACAATAGATCAAAAAGGCTAGTTGTACTTTTATTGGTTTCATAACTCCTAAAAGTACATATCATGTTGCACGGACTTCTTGGGTATGTTAGGGATATTTAAGTTGTCCTTTTTGGGATTTCTTCACCACACGTTGTAAAGTTACTGTGGAGTGTGTATGGTCGTTGTCTTGTCTTGTTCAAGGTAAGTAAAACTTATTAGTTATTTTATGGTTAAATTTTGACGTCCATATTCTGTATAGGGGGTATTTTATTTATACAATTTTGAGAAAATGTTTGTAAATTATAACATAAGTTCGGTATATAATGTAAAATTTTACACCACAAACATTTAGTGGTTTTCGTATAGACATTTTAAACAGGACATTTGATGTAGAAATCATCGCACCATGTAGCGAATATTTTATTAGATAAATGCACGTGTGTAAGCACTCATACATAAATGTATATTATTGTCGCACAATAAAACCGTCAACAGTATATTTTAATTATTGATTTTCACACTGTGAACGACAACGATATATATGTAATTATTGTATCCTATATATTACTACACACTCCATGCATAGCAGACGATAATTAATCAACGTTATAAACAAAACATTTGAAATATCCGATACACTTATTTGAATATTACATTGAAAAAGTGAAATCAGGCGTGTAAGTATACCGTATAATGTACGATACATTATAAACAATTATATCGATCTGACGCACATTACACAATTATAGATTGTATAGATAATTTGAAATATTAATGTGTAATTATTATACATTATAGTTATGATGATGCATTATGTGAATTTGTTTAGTTACTATGCATTTATGCTAGTCATTTTAAGATATTTAGTACTCCATATTTTGTTCAAGGTCCTGTATTATAGTTTGATGTTTGACGTGTGATTTGTGCATAGTACTGGTGGAGTCATTGATGTTGCCGACCGGCTGTCTGTTGTCCGACGTGGATGGAATTGTGGATTTGACATTAACTGTTTTTTTTCAAATTCTTTTTTGTTAATTTGTTTGTGTTTATATGTTAATAATCTTTTGTATTCATGTTTAAAATTAAATATTTAAAATTAAAAAAATTAAAATAATTTAATTTCACTATTATATCAACCAGCAAGGATGTCCGTTTGACTCTATCACACTTGGCGATCCTGTCGTCACACTCGGACAGATTAGCCTGATTTCTAGACAGCAAGTCTTAACGCTTACTCCTGCCACCCTTGCAAGCATGTTACTCCACACTCTGATAGATTATCCTGATTCCTAGACAATAAGTCTTTACTCTTACTCCTACTATCCTTGTAGACATGTCACTCCACACTCTGACATACTATCCTGATTCCTAGACAACAAGTATTTGCTCTTACTCCTGCTACCCTTGTAGACATGTCACTCCACACTCTGACATATTATCCTGATTCCTAGACAACAAGTCTTTGCTCTTACTCCTGCTACCCTTGTAGACATTTCACTCCACACTCTGACATATTATCCTGATTCCTAGACAACAAGTCTTAACGCTTACTCCTGCCTCCCTTGTAGGCATGTCACCCCACACTCTGACATATTATCCTGATGCCTAGACAACAAGTCTTTACTCTTACTACTGCTACCCTTGTAGACATGTCACTCCACACTCTGACATATTATCCTGATGCCTAGACAACAAGTATTTACTCTTACTCCTGCCTCCCTTGTAGACATGTCACTCCACACTCTGACATATTATCCTGATGCCTAGACAACAAGTCTTTACTCTTACTACTGCTACCCTTGTAGACATGTCACTCCACACTCTGACATACTATCCTGATTCCTAGACAACAAGTCTTAACGCTTACTCCTGCCTCCCATGTAGGCATGTCACCCCACACTCTGACATATTATCCTGATGCCTAGACAACAAGTCTTTACTCTTACTACTGCTACCCTTGTAGACATGTCACTCCACACTCTGACATATTATCCTGATTCCTAGACAACAAGTCTTTGCTCTTACTCCTGCCACCCTTGTAGGCATGTCACCCCACACTCTGACAGATTATCCTGATTCCTTGATAACAATTCTTAGCCCTAGGATAACACACACCCATCAATATAAATGTTTAATTTAGGGTCAGAGTTGTGGTGAGTTACGTCACTGTCAACAATATTTCAGTTATATCGTGGTGGTCAGTTTTATTGGTGTGAGAAACTGGAGTATCCGGAGAAAACCACCAGCCTGTCGCAAATTTTATCACATAATGTTGCATCGAGTACACATCGCCATAAGTGGGATTCGAACTCACAATGTTAGTAGTGGAGATATACACTGATTGCATAGGTAATTGTAAATCCAACTACCATACGATCACAACTACGACGACCGCAATGTTTAATCTAATTCAAGATATGTCGTCCTTTGACTACTTTGAAGAGAAAGGACTTTGCTGTAGTTAAATTACAATGCCATTTATAAGGGAGATGAAAACAACTGATTATATATGACATTAGTGTAATTTTAATAGACCGCCGTTAGAATTATTATCATACGTTGATATAAATGCAATAAATTAAATATAATATTTATAATATACATATCAATTTATGAATAATTTTCCAACAGCAAATGTTACAGATGATATCCCCCGTGTACCCTTGCTGTTTGAGGACATAATGATTATTATGAATAAAGGTATTTTCAATTTCTATAATGTCCCTCAAATGTATATTTATATGCCTTTGGTATCTGTGAGTTTTGTAGAAATTGATTTGTAGATATAATTATTCAGGGATTTAAACTTCTACTAGTGGTACATATGTGTACCAGACATTCAGACAAACTAATCTCCGCCATTCATCATTCGTACATAGGTATGTTCGTTTAGTCTTAACTGCTATTTGCTTTGTAGGAGGAAAATGTTTTATTAGCTATATGTATTTATTAATGTATATGGTGTCCACCATGATTTCCATATCAGATGCTGTGCATGTCGTTTAACAGTAATCAGACGATGTAACTAGTGAAGCATGTGTATATATATGGTGTTATGTTTTGTAGATCATTGTTTGTCTTTTTCTCCATTTTCGGTCATTTATTTTGTCTTTCATTGATTTACGTTTTCTGACTATCTCTTTGGTATCTTCAACTTGTTTCTATCAGAAATCGTCCAGATAACAATTCTAGTAATTAGACATAGCCAGCGTGTCAGTGTTGGGCCCTTTCCTGTTCCTTATATACATTAACGATATTGTTGATGATCTTGACTGTAATATCAAACTCTTTGCTGATGATACATCTTTGTATGTAATAGTCGATGAAAAAAAATTATATACAAGCTGCAGATATGCTATCGACAGACTTGTCTCATATCCAAAACTGGTCACAAAACAGGGCTATTAAATTTAATCCTAATAAAACTGAATCAGTTTTATTTACTAGACGTAATATAAATAACCCTCCAGTTTACTTTGGGGATATGGACAACAAAGTGACATATGTTAATACTCACTGTCATATGGGTCTGGATCTCCAAAGTAATTGAAGATGGGGCGATTATGTAAGTAAAATTTATAAGAAAGCGTGTGACAGACTGAAAAAATTCTTAGAATGTTAAAATATCAAGTTCAGAGAAATGTATTGATTAATATACACTCCAACAAAAGTTAAGAACCACCCTATATTTTTATCGATATATCTTTTTACATCAATACTGTTAAAACAATAAAATAGATATCACCAGTTTTCTTACACTTCTTAAAAGACTACACCAAGGGCTCTAAAATTACCAATCTACAAAGTATTTATCATCCTAAAAGACGTGACTATGACGTGGCAAAAAAGGGGTTCAAAACAGGCGCTGGAAAAACGTAAAACGAGTTTGTTTTTGATGGAAGTTTTTAACATTGCATTAAAATGCAGAGTCTTCAGATTTTAAGAACTTTTAAATGCATCTGTTGTGCGTATGTGTAAGGCATAAAAATCAATAACGAGTATATACACCGCATTTATTGTAAAGTTCTGTAACACGCCTCGTCATGCTTCGCACAAGACCCCTAAGCCGTTCTTGGGGAACTGTTGCCACTCCCGTAAGATAGCAGCTCTTAATTCGTCAATATTTTGACATTTTGGATTGCGTAAATTTTTCGGCCAATAAAGTTCCATGCATGCTCTATAGGGTTCATGTCTGGCGACATCGCAGGACATGGAATTGTCTGAACAGCCACTTGCTGTTAAAATGTTGTACAATTCGGGCTCTATGTGGGCTAGCGTTGTCGTTCATGAACATTGCAGCCTGTCAGCCAACGCATGATTGTCGAAATGGGGGACTACGCGTGGAGCGAGCACATTGTCACGGTATTTTTGGCCTGTCAGATTACCATCAAGAACGTACAAGTCCAACTTACAGTCAAAGGAAAAACAACCCCAGACAGTTACACCCCACCCCCAAAAGCAGTTGTGCCCAACATGTGGTTGTCCTGAAATGAAGTGTTTCGTTGAGGCCAAGTCCTTGCACGACCGTCGGTAGGGCGTAGCAAAATACGATTTTCATCAGACCAGTGGACCCGTCTCCATGTGCGAATGGTCCACCCCAAATGATCATGTGACCAGTCAAATCGAGCATGGCGATGATGTATTGTCAACTGTGGACATGTTATGGGTCGTCGCGCTCGCATTCCCTGATGGCGGAGGCGTCTGATTACAGTGCGTGTGCTCATGTGGCCTCCAAACGCTAAATTACCACGAAGTGCACCAGCTGTACTGAACGGCCGTTGCCGCTCCCGTCTGGATATGAGGTGGTCCTCTCTCGGCGTCGTTTTGCGAGGTCTACCTGCACGTGGACGGTCAGTAACATTCCCCGTTTGACGAAAACGCTGCATCAGTCGTAGAATGATGGAATGGTTAACCCTGAAATGGTCTGCCACCCTTCTATGGCTAAAACCACCGTTATGCATGCCAGCAGCTTGCCACCTTGCTGGTATGGTTAATTTTCGCCGCACCATACCAAACCAATAGAAAATGAAACTTAAAATCTACACAAAAACAAAATCAGCTTTCGTTCGCAAACACAAATTTTGAAAAGTACACGTGGCACTTTACGCACCCTGTCATATGCACATAAATAAAAATCGATCGATAACCTGTTTCACAAGTAAGTAAGTATGTGTGTACTGGTAACGAAAACAGCAAACCGATTTGAAATAAGTTCATTATTAGAAAAAATATTATTGAAACAAGTCAGGTGGTGCTTAGCTTTTGTATAGCAGGACTGTATATATATTTGTCATTCATCCAGCCTATACTTGAATATGGAAATGTAATTTGGAACAATTGTACCCAAAATGAAGCTAATCTATTGGAAAGTGCAAGCAGGATAATTACAGGGTTGAGAGTAAATGCATCCATATCTAAATTACATAGTGAACTTGGCTGGGAACCCCTTTATGAAAGAAGAGAGAAACAAAAGTTGATTGTACTCTATAAAATAATAAATGGTTTAACTCCGGACAATATGAATGATATGAGCCAACCATACACAGAAAATATTCATGATTATAATTTACGACAACAAATATCGAGGGACAATTTTAGACTACCCTTTTGTAATACTGTTTCATATAGCAAAAGCTTCATCCCTAGTACGTTACGACTCTGGAATGGTCTGCCTGCCTCAACAAAGTCAAGTCCTTCTCTTAATATATTTAAGACAAGACTGAACTCTAGTACAAATGCCTAACGTAAATATTTACATTTAGGTGACAGAAAGAAAACTAGCATACACTGTCAGATGAGGAATGATGCTAGCAATCTAAATCTACATTTGCAGCAACATCACTTATCTCACAGATCATCTTGCCCACATTGCAATGATCCCTGTGAAAGCCCCTCTCATTATTCTATGCACTGCCCTTTATATAATATCCATAGGCAACAACTTGCTGATTGCGTTAATGAACTTAACATAGAATTTACTATGCAAACCATTATTTATGGAAGTGAAACCTCTGATTACAATTAAAATGTAAAACTTCTTCGTAATGTTCATTCCTTTATTAAGCAGAGTAAACGATTTGAATAATAATATAGTAATATAAATCTTAAAATGTTAAAACATTTCAAACTGTAACAGTATTTTCACAAATGATGGACCATGCTTGCAAATTAACTTATTGATATTCTATTTATAATTTATGTTGTTTTATAAATATATTACATGTATATATAATGTCATTAATCTCATATTTATACTATGATTACCTAGTGCATGCTAATAAAAACAAATTCTGAAATGAATACTTTAGTATTTAAATTAGATTAAGAGGTAATAAATCTTGCAACATCTTACACTTGTAACACTTTCAGATAGCAACTAAGTGTACTAAAAAAAATGTAGATCTCATATCAGCCAAATTGTCGATAAAAACTAATCAATGTTAATTACATATCAATAACTGAATATATGAGATTTCTGACTTCTATTGTATACTCGAGTTATTTCCCTTCGAGTATGCAATTCTATATTGTGTATTGTAAATTATTAACTGGATGCATTGTTGATTGTTGCTGTTACCTTGTGTATGGAGAGGATTTATATAAGCTATTGCCTGCTATCCAATCCATGTCATTTAATTATGAATAAAACATGTTTAAATTAAATTATAGCCAGCGTGATCTTATTACTATTTTTTCATTATTTTTACCTTTTATCTGAAACACGGCGTTTTCGAGTTTCCGTATTTTACTTTCATTCAGATGTAATTTATTTTAAAACAGAAGTAAATCTTTGTACGGTGTCATTATTTTGTATTTGTCGAAAAAAAATGCATGAAGACATCAATGGTGTAATCAAAATCCGTAAATCGAATAGGACAGATGGTACAATCACTAATTACAAATGACGAATAAACAACCAATGGTCACCAAAAATACTACACTGTCCAATGAACAATTACCTCTCACCTCAAGCCCCTGAACACAATGAAAACCATGACATATGCCAATTACAAACACCGGTAGTACAATGGCAAAAGAAAAAAGTCGAAACAAAAAACAAAACAATCTTTTAAAATGATGACTACAGGTACTGCTGGAATGTTGCTACATATAAATGGAAATTTAAGTCATCCTTATTGTCGTAATGTTAAGAGTTTGACTACGCAACATTTATGTTCATGTTCCACCAGGGCCTAGAATTCTACCAGCTACTGTTGTGATTTAGGTGTTTATGAGTTGGTGGTTAGCCTGGGATTGGTACGTGTGTCTATCATTACTGTGTGTTATATCGTTCTTTTTCGTTTTAATCTTGTACTTAATATCAAAGTACTGTTCAAGATGAGATAACTCCAGCGAAAACTTACATTATGTACTAGTTGAATGGAAAGCATAGACAAAATAACAATTACAGAAGTAGAAGATAAACATAGAAAAAAGTAAACAACGTTTTCATGTTTAATATTAAATTACAGAAGTAAGAGAACAACATAAATCTGAATATTTTGAAAATTAACTACATTTGTATTAGTTAAACATCAGTCTTTTATTTTATTTTATTTATGTATTTATTTATTTATTTTGAATGTCTTTTTTTCATTTTACAAAATAACATATTGGATAACCTAAGCGTAATCGATTTAAATATCCAATATTGTGTCTTATTCTAATCAATATAAATCATTTAACTTTACTATTTTTTGTCAAATAGAAGTTGACTGGCACTATAATCGCTCGCATTTACCAGTGGTTTAGAAGAATTTAATGTGTGTTCATATGATGGTGGTGGGCATGGGTATTGATATTCAACAGTCATCTGATGTTGGTGGTCAACAAGTTTGTTGTGATGCATCTTTGACATATCATAGTTGTCAATGCATATCTGTTGTCCATGTTGTAAGAGCTTGTGTCCTCTGTTAGATGATTGGTTGGGTTGTGTATGAACTCCGGCATTAGTCCCTAAAAAAATGCAGCACAACCAAATATATTAAGATTTTCATAATTGTTTTTGAACCGCATAGCTGGTGCAATGGTTAGCGAATCACTGCGGCTGCTTTGGGTAGATCGTGGGAGGAACCACGTTTGGGTCAAGCAAAAGACTATAAAATCGTTATTTGTTGATTCTTTGCAAAGCATCAATTATTCAGGAGTAAGAACAAAGACTGTATGGCTCGGAATCAGGATAATCTGTTTGAGCGGAGCGAACTATTATTTCAGTGAGCTAGCATTATAGAAATTCAACTGAACGTCTTGGTCTAGTACACAGCATATGCATTATCGTCTCATCCATAGAGCTGAAAAATTGTTCATTTTGGTGTTAAGCAACAATTACCCACCACTAATATTACGATTTTGGAAGTGTTCTGACGATGTGATTTTTTTCATTTTATTTCCTATATTTTGAAGTCTCATTGCTGATTGGTAGTTGGTAGTATGATACGGAATATCGATGGGATATTAAATGTTTCCCATTTAAAATATATAAGGATAGATCCAACAAGAAAAGATTCAACTAACCTAAAATGTTGATCAGATTATAGCACAACCATATTTACTAAAATATCAAGTGTATAATCAACATATAATATGTTTCTCTTTTAATCAATACCAGTAAAAATGTAATAAACGAATTATCATCATTTTTTTTTCTCGCTCGTGTTGGTCAGTGACTTTCGACAAGTCGGTGGTTTTCTCCGGGTCCTCCGGTTTCCTCCACCAATAAAGCTGACCACCACGATATAACTGAAATATTGTAAGTGGCGTAAAACCATCAAACAAACAAATGTGTAATAATTATTACCTGGTACATAATAGATATGTTGGGTTTTCCCTAATGGTTGTGATCCAGTTGTATTTGGTAGTGAATTAGATGGACAATTATTCTTCCTCCGATTTCGCTTGATACATAGAACCAAAAGACACATAAAAACAAGTCCGACGAATCCAACACCCGCTATGACTAGTATCATTCTATAGAAACATGAAATATAACAATCTAACATGTTATCTGTATGTTAATATATGCATACCTATTCTACCAAGACTAACACGACGGGTGTTGCATGTAGAGAAGGAACTGCGGACTCTTTCGGAGCACAGGAATTTATCCCGGGTTTTAGTGGGATTCGTAGAGCTCGATCTTTAGTTTTCTGTGTAATGCAATGTAAATATAATTGTATTATCTATTCTTCACCCGTTTTGGTATCTTAAAACCTTTCTTTTCACAGTTTAAGATAATGCATTTATAATTGATCAATATATTTTCTTAAATAAATTAAATAATACATTTTTGCATCCATCCTTTTTCAAAATCGTGTTTTATAGCTATCTTCGTCCATTGATAAGTGCCATTTATATCAATATACTATTTTCATATTCTATTTATTGTTTTATCGGGAGGTGACGGGTTGACAGACAGTAACACCATTCTGATTAGTGTGGTGTGTGTCTCTGGTTTATACACACTTGAATGAATCTTTGGTTTTCTATCACGTTTATTCTATAGTTTTTTGTGTAGTGTTTTGTAGATCATTGATTGTCCTTTTTCTTTTGACCTTTTTATAGTCACTACTTCTTCGATTTACACCTTCTGATTACTACGCAAAAAGGGTAGATAACTATGCTATAATTACATCATGAAAACCCATTTGATATTCATATTATCTTTATGTCGTTAAGGGGTCTTCGTGGTCGTGAGCGTGATCGGATTACAACTACCTGTGCAATCAGTGCCTATCACTACTAAAGTTGTGAGTTCAAATCTCGCTCATAGCGAAGTGTACTCGATGCAATATTGTGTGATAAAGTTAGTCAGCGACTTTCGTTAGGTCGGTTGTTTTCACCGGGTATTCAAGTTTCCTCCAACAATACAAATGACCGCCACGATATAACTGAAAGATTGTTGAAAGTGGCGTTAAACACTATAACCCTAAGATCCCCTTAATGCATCTCTAAAACCTACCCTATAGGATATGAAGTCCCACATGCCACTGTATCATAGCTAGTCGTCGTTCTAAAATGAAACGTAAATTTATTTACAATACCCAATTAATTTATATATGTATATATATATGTATATATATAATATATATTGATGGATTGATTCATTGAGTCACTCATTTATTCGTTTTTTCTTAATACGAGAAATTGCTTAATCAAGATATAATTGTATAATTTTATTGCTATATTGAAAATGCATACGTCGATGAATTAATGTGTGTACACGTGCTTTTTTATTTTTCTTTTTTTTCAGAGAATTCATACAACATTAATTAAAGCAGTGTCTAAAAAAACATAGTTTAAGTGTATTCGGTGAAAACTGGGGAGAGAATATCCGGTTTTAAGACTCATGCAACACATACAATGTATATTTCAAGACACTGTACTACTATAGTCATTGCTCTTAGTCCTTAATGCTGCTTGCTTCGCGGAGAAGCAACACAGACCAATTTCATATTTTTGCTAAAGCAACTTTGTTCATGAACTCAGTACATTTAATTATTATTTTCCCGAGAGAGTTAAAGTTGTTGTCAGATATAACTATTGAATTGCCTTTAAATATGTTTGCGGATAGTAGACTGGCTAAAGATTATTGTGATTAAAAAAAAGCATAAACAGTGATTGTCTTCCACTGAATACAAAAAATACAACGACTTATAACGTTAGTAACCCAGATCCTGGATTGGGACAAACACAAAAATGTGGTGGGGCTTAATGGGATCCCAACATCACCTTGTGGATAACTGAATCTCCAATGGCAAAACATATATAAACAAACGATAAAAAACAGTACATATTCGCTTCCTCACAAAATGATCACATACTATCACAAAAATGAATGACAACAACAACATGAACAGTATAATAGCAGAGTCAATCGATGTTGTACATTATGCCTGAGATGGCAGTGCTGTCTCGTGAGAGTTAAAGTGAAATTACTGCATTTAAATATATGTGCGGAGAGTGAACTGGCTAAAGATTAGTGTTATTAATAGAAACCATAAACAGTGATTATCAACAATTCCACCAGTATCAACTAAGCGAACAATTACCGCTCACATTCTTCAACTGAATACAAAAAAAAATACCACGACTTATAACGATAGTAATCCAGACCCTGGCTTGGGACAGACATAAACATGTGGCGGGGTTTAGTGGGATCCCAACCTCCCACTATGGATAGCTGAATCTCCAACGGCAAACAATATATAAACAAACGATAAAAAAACAGTACATATTCACTTCCACTCAAAATGATCACATACTGTCAAACAAATGAATGATAACAAAAACATGAACAGTATAATAGCAGAGTCAATCGGTGTTGTACATTATGCCTGAGATGGCAGTGCTGTCTCGTGTGCTTTCATTAATAACATAATTCAAAAGAAAATGCAGTGCTTTGAGCAATATCATATTACACATAGTCTTTCTTATTATGACTCAATTTGTTGAATTCACAGACATTGTAATTGAGGATTTCATGATATATATCAACATAGAGAAGAAGGTTTCCATTACTAGGCTTCTACTCTCACTTCCGGTTTTTTCTATTCGGATTATGATTTCTTGTTATCTTTCCCTTTACTCTGCATCTTTCAAATATTACAAATATTATAATTAATTTATTAATATTATATTATTCATGTATCAAGGAACTATATAAGTATATTTGTGTGTTATATATATAATTAAGTACAAATGATTTTTCTATTGGATTATGGAACTGTTCAGACAGTGTGGTATTTGTTGTTTTGCATTTTATTACTGATGATTGGACCCTGAATTAATTTTGATGATGAATTCCAGCCAAATTATAAACCCATAGCATTATGGAGAGTGAGCAAAGCCAGTTTCACTATAAGTCAGGACCATGTGTCCGATTAGAGTGATATGTCAACACGAGTACTATTATTTCTGTAAGCTAGAACCATAACAATCCAGCATAGTGGGTTAGCTTGGTACATACCAAACATCACAATCTCATTAATAAGTATATCATTTTGGCCATGATGTCACTGAAAATGTTCTCACTTGGCGCTAAACAAACTCTCCCCCAACCAAGGAACGTAAAACTATTTTGCAATTTGATTTCATCGTATTGATATGAAGTTAAAACAACTTTGAATGTTACCTTGTATGTAATAGCTACCAATGGAAACTGGACTACTGGTGAGGGAGGGGTGTGTATTGGTTTCCTCTTTGATCAGCTGATAACAGCAATAACCACAATAAATACAAACGCAACAACCGCAATACTGGCAACAGTTGTATAAACTGGTATGTTGCAAGAAAGACAGTACTATTACATAATATTTTTAGTATATATACTTTACTATTTAAAAACGAACAATTGTGCTGAATTTTAGCCATTTTACGATATATTTACTGGATTAGAACCCTTGTTTCTCAGCTTAATAAAATATTTATAGCATAACCATTCTTTCATTCCGAATGTCGATAATAAACCACGGCTAACTGAATAACACAGTCAAAAACGAATGGGCGATGATAACTAGTGCACGAATTCATTATTATCATTGCTCGATTATCAGAGCTTTATGTTTTAGATATGGAATGCAATAATATGTATGCTGCTTATTATACAGATCTTTAACTTTTGTTTGCGCTAGTAAGACATTTCAGAAACGTTTATCAGCTGCTAGTGCAACTTTTACCATGGCGATATATCTGAGAATTCAACAAAGAAATATTACCATGATATTTTGCTTTACTAAATCAGCCAAACAGAAAAAGTATTCGACTTCGTCTATCCAATGTTGTCGTGATTATTAAGTTGTAATTTTCGTGTACGTGATTTATCTGAGAATATAATACGACAACACACAGCCAGGAAGCACACGTGCATCCTGAAACAAAGGATAGGTGACGTGACGACAATGTGCTTTGTAATGGTCGTCTTTTCATTCTCCATTGGTTAGTACAATGTCATCATTGTGATGCTCTAATTTATAAATAGATGAAGAGAAAACATTTGTTGAACTGAGACGAATAAAAACATAGATAACAAAATTAGTTCACACGACGTGTTTTTTAAATAACTTTAATCAGGTACGCTCATATGTATTCTGCTTATTACATAGATATTTCGCCTTTGTTTGCGCTAATAAGACATTTCAGAAACGCTTATCAGCGGCAAGTGAAACTGTTACCATGACAATATATCTGAGGATTCAACATATAAATATTACGATGGCATTTTCTCACGAAAGCAGTCAAAAAAACAAAACATATTCGACTTTGTCTATAAATTTCGTCGTGATTATTTAGTTTTAATGTCCGTGTACGTGTTTATCTGATAATATAATACAAATTCGCACAATCAGGAAACACAAAGATAGGTGACGTGACGACAATGTGTTTTGTAATTGTAAGCATTTCATGCTCCATAAGCTAGTACAATGCAATCATTGTGATGTTCTAATTTATAAATAGATGTAGAGAAAACATTTGGTAAACAGACGAATAAAAACATAGAAAACAAAATTAGTACACACGAACCGTTTTTTAAATAACTTTCATCAGGTACGCTCATGATGGAAATATTGAAAAGCCAGATAATTAAGTAATCGTTGGGAGTAATAAAACGAAAGGACCTAAACGAGATAGCCTAATAAGCTAAGGTAATCAATGTCCGAGATAGGAGAACCGTAGTTAGGAACGAAATTAGGATATATATATCCTTACTGGGAATTGTTGACTAAATCAGGATTACGACAGTACACACTTTTGTGCTTAGCACGAAAGTATATGGATGTAAATGAGCACATGACAAAAAATCTGAAACAGATAAATATCGATTGGTAATAGACAACAGTTTTAATACCTTTCTTTATCATATACTTGTAGATGTGTTATTATTCGAGACTTAATTGTTTGCACGCATCATGTAGGAGTAAGAGCAAAGACTGGTTGTCTCGGAATCAGAATATTGTGTTCCTGTGAAGCAGCATCTCTGTTGTTTCAGTGATCTAGCACTATAATAATCCAACTAAGCGTGTTGGTCTAGTACAAAGCAGACATCGTCTTAATCTCATCGAGTGTACATGTAATTTGTTCTAGACATAGCTGTAATATTGCTCATTTGGCGTCAAACGCACTCACTCTAGTTTTTACATTAGGTGAATCTTAATATTTATTATTAAAAGGTGAAATGCAAAGGTTTTTGAGTATTTGATTTTATTGCTTTGCTCGATAAAGATACATAAAAAATGCCGAAAATACAATTTTTCGGTGCCAAGTGTGTCGCCGTTTATCTGTAAACACAGGTAAATTTATGGTTTATTGTAGAATTTTAACTTTCGGTTCTACTACGCCTACGAGAAGAACATAGCTTCCCGATATTCTGATGATGAAAGTGACCAAAGTAATATCAACATTAAAA
>MJUT01000724.1:323578-336172 GCA_002080005.1 Gigantidas platifrons
TTGTCAGTAATCGTTGAATTGAGGAGACTTCCGGTTATCGCCATGTTTGGATAGAAGTGTGAAAAATCTCTCACGAAAAATCAGTCAATCTGCGCTATAAAGTCATTGAAAAATTTGTCGGATGTGCGAAAGAGGGACCAAGATCATTCTTTTAAGTGGAAAATCATATTACAAGGTGACTTTCATTTACTTTGATTAAAATATTGTTATTTAAAGTGAACCATTGTTTGTTTGTTTTCCCGCGGCACGAACAGCAGCCTTTGCCCATTGTCCATTGTTGAATGCGAGCTTGGTGTAGCTGAAAATGTCTAAACTACATAAACATGAGAGGAAAATTTTTAGCGACATTGCTAAGTGTTTTGACAAATTTAATTTACGCATAAACACAGAGGTTGAGATGTTAAAAGTTAAACAGCAGGAAACAGAGAAACGAATAGACGTAATTGACAATCAGATCGAGTTTATGAATGGGGAATTGCAAGATATACATAGTAAGCACATTCCTGGGTTGGATCATCAATTAGAAAAAGAGTCGAATGAACGCCTAAATTTGGAACTTTGGGGCAGAAAGTGAAATCTTATCCGTGGCCTGTCGAGACAAGATGGCGAACCTCCTAAAACCACCCAAACCGTAGTCCGAGTATTCTTAAATACCAAACTTGGATTTGACACTGAACATGTAACGAATATGCTGTTCACAGCAGTCCACATGTTGCAATCGGGGCAGACAGACAAACGAAATGTGATCCTGCGATAGTCAAATCTAATAGAAAGGGACGAGATACTAATGACAGCAACAAAACTACCACCGGTAAGCGGATTCAGCGTCGTGCCGGTCTTCCTCCGATTCTTGCATCCCGCCGAGGAGAATTACTAAGAGAAAGGAGAGCGATGTCCGTGGAAGAGTGTAGAAAGTATAGACTCGTTTATTTGAAAGAATCACCTTTTCTGCAACTGGTGATCAAGAAGTCCGCTCGCTGAATTAAATACACATTTTGACTTATTGTTAATAAAAATTAACACATTAGACATTTAATATTTGTCTTCCTATTTGTTTCTTTAGTTTTCAGTTTGTTTTTTGTGCTTTATAATATTGTTTTAGCAATAATAATGTGAGATACCCCTTCCCCTTTTTCTGAGTCAGCTGATGTATGCTTACGTTGTAGATGTGGTCGAAGCGTCTTGCATATTTGTAGGCGGGGCTATAATGTGTATTCCAGGTGATCGTGGAACTCCTCTGTTGGAGACTGGAATGTGGTACAAGATTTAAATTTGGATACTAATAATTATAAGAATAGGAAAAATATTCAAGCACATGATAAAGTCATGGAGATGAAATACTTCCTGGACCTTGTAGATATATGGAGAGCTAACAATCCAAATGATAAAAGATATACATGGCGGGGACCCAACTTAAAGCAAAGCCGTCTAGATTATTTTCTTATATCAACAGATTTTGAACATGATGTGAAAAAAGTAGATATAGATGCAAGTTATAGATCTGATCATTCTCCAGTGTATCTTACCCTTCAATTTTATAACCAAACTAAAGGAAAAGGTACCTGGGAATTTAATAATAGTCTCCTTCATGACAAAGATTATGTCATAGAAATTAAGAAGTGTATTAATGACAGAGTAAATTAGTACTCTCTGCCTGGAACTGAAGACCTGGAAATGTCTGTCGATCCACATATATTCTGGAAAATGTTAAAATGTATGATAAGGGGTAAACCTATATCATATGGAAGTTATATAAAAAAAAATCATAAAGTTGAATCCTTATATGTTGTTTGACGGCGACTTTCCAAAACAGAAATTGCGCCCAGTTGAATCCGTTATCCCCTTACCTTTTTATTCTAGCCTTAGAATTGATGAGTGCAACAATTTAAAACGATCCCAATATTAATGAAATGAAAATAAACAACTTACTGAGTCAATACGCCGATGATTCATCTCTAATTCTAGAGGATGATGAAGACTCTTTAAGAAGGTCACTGTATATTTTAGAAAAGTTTTCAGAATGTGCTGGTTTGAGGGATAACTTAGATAAGACAGAAGCGATATGGATTGGCTAAAAAAAAATGGAATCAGACAGGGAAATTTAAATCATTGGGAATAAGGTTTGATTTATTTAATGATGATAAAACGCTCATAAATTTTGTAGAAAAAGTAGGAAAAATTAAATCGTTATTGAATTCATAGATCTATAGGTGTTTGACAGTTATCGGGAAACTAATTGTTATTAAATCTCTGGCTCTTCCCATACTTATCCAGTCACTCACTGTTTTACCAAATCCACCAAATAAAATAATATCAGAACTTCAAAATATCTTCTTTAACTCTTTATGGTCTGGGAAACGAGACAAAATTAAACGAAAAGTGATAATTGGCCCATATGAAAATGGTGGGTTTGAAAATGCCACATATAGAATCCTTTTGCTTTGCCCTAAAGATGACATGGATAAACAAAATTTTGGATCCCCTGATTATATCACCATGGAAAACACTCTTTATTGATCAATACAATAAATTTGGAGCAGATAAAATTTGGATGGTGAGTTCAGAAGGTATTAAATACCTTTCGCCAAAATTCAATTGTTTTTGGAAAGACATTTTTGACAACTGCAGTATCCTTTGTAATGATACAACTGATACCCCAGAAGGTATTTTGAGTCAGTCTTTATGGTTAAACAAAACTTAAAAGTTAATAGTTAAACTTTATTTTATGAAAAATGGTGCCAAGCTGGAATATTTTTTTTATTAATTACCTACTTAATGAGAATGGTGAATTTTTATCCTTACAAGAGCTACATGATACTTATAATCTGAGTGTTAATTTCCTAGAGCTCTATACTATCCGTCATATGATACCAAGTTCTTGGAAAAATCGTATTGCTAATACACAAAAAATCAGGCACATTGCAAATGATAACTTTGATTTTGTTAAAAAAAATAAAAAATCTTGCCAGTTTTCCAATAAAAAATATTTGTCAATGCATTCGGAACACCCTAAAAAACAACAACTTAAATGGAATGAGGATATGAATATGGAAATTGACAATTGGGATATGCTTTACCAAATACCATTTCAATGTACTAAGAGTAATACATTTATTGTATTCCAGTATAAAATTGCACATATAATATTATGCACAAACTCCTTTTAATATAAATGTATTCCAATCATTCTCATTAAATATTATATTTATTCATGTCGATTTAATTTTCAGTTGCCAAGCAAAACTGGAGCAATCAAAATGTTAAAATATTATTATAATATTGAAAAATTATCAGCCTCCTTTTACAGATCACCTGCAATTGGTGATAAAGTGGAGCAGAAATGACATGCCATCAATAATGTGCTTATATAAGAAAGGGAGACAATTTTTTTTATTTATCAGGGAGGCACACCGTATATGGACAGTGACTTTTTGTGCTTATCCTTGTTATATGTGTAGTATATATAATTATCTTTATTACTAGTTGTCTCTTTATATGATATGGTTTTCTATTATTCTCAAAGCATGATTTAAATATGACCAACCTATTTATTTACCAAGTCATTACTTATTTATCTAAATTCTCCAGATATATTAAATATGTTTTCATTTAATATGTAAATGCTTAGATATGCGTAGAAACTTTCTCAACATAATCTATTGTGATTATTTTCAGATGTAGATAGTGTGAAGTTTTTGCAAAAATAAAAAAATTACAAAAACAAATCGTTGAATTGAGAGCAGCGAGATGTGGAATTCATGTCCATGACACACTAACTCATTTTTGACTTCATTTACGTTAGTCGTAATTTACAAATTTACTTTAAGGGGCTCGCCCCATAAAGTGTCATTTTACACCTTTCAAAGAGAACACAATTCAATAAAACATAAACCCTCTTCATAATATATAATGAAGGGAAAAAGAAACGCAGGGTAACATAATATGCTCCTATTTTTTAAGTGCGTGGCGTAAAATTACGAAAACTGGACAGACGAGTGGCTTGGTCAGTTTGCATTAAAATCGGTGTCTAAAGTTACTCAACCATGAAGGGTATCATGTGACATAGAGAAAGTGATAAAAAGCAAATAACGCGTGCAGAATAATCATAGCAAGTTCGTCAACACATCGTGTCATACCACTTTATACTCTTGAGGTATGCACATCGCTTTCCACTATTTAAAGTTAATGTGAATCTCTTGTAATCATGCCATGACTGACGGAAGTTCAGAGGAGTCAGGCTATTGCATTGCTAATGCAAGGCAAGGTCAAAGGCAACAACAAGTTGCTTTGCAATTTGGTGTGAATGTTTCCACCATAGAGCGTCTTGTCCGTGGCCTGAGAAATACTGGAAGGGTTGCCGACCGTCCGCGACGGGAACGTCCACGCGTAATGACTCAACGTCAAGACAGGGCTATTCGTCTTCCCCTACTGCGTAATCGCCACGTTACTGCCACTGAAACCGCTTTACCTACGGTAGGCAATCATAATCGCCACTGTCACCCAAAAACTGTGAGAAACCGATTGCGCGAGTTTGGTCTGCGAGCTCGTCGACCTTACATTGATTTTCCTCTCACTCGTGCACGTCGTGTGCGTCGTATGGCTTGGATGGTGGCACATGGTCCCAAACAATTTCTAATGAGGGAATGGAGACGGGTATTTTTCACAGATGAGTCGCGGTTCACTGTTTTTCCTCCGGATGGTCGACGCCGTGTATACCGACGTCGTGGGGAACGCTTCGCCGACGCGCGTGTTCTTGAGAGGGATAGGTTTGGGGTTGCTTGCTTATGGTCTGGGGAGGAATATTTCACGGGTTAAAGTCGTCATTGATTGTGATAGCCGGTAATTTAACAGGCGTAAGCTATAGGGATGAAATCCTCCGGCCTGTTGCAGTTCCATTTGTGCAACAGCATCACCTAATTTTCCAGCAGGATAACGCCCGGCCCCATGTAGCCAGAGTTTGTCAAGATTGTCTCGCCAATCATAGCATTAACCCACTCGATTGGCCTTCGTACAGTCCAGATGTGTCCCCAATCGAACATCTGTGGAACGAAATGGACAGGAGAGTAAGGAGACGTCGGAATGTCACCGTTACTCTCGACCAATTAAGGGCTGCCTTGTTGGAAGAGTGGGATAATATCGTCATGAGAAGGATAAATGCTCTGATGAACTCCATGCACAGGATAATCAGGGCTGTAATAGATGCGCGAGGGGGGCATGCGAGATATTGACAAGTTAATCGATTTCATTTTAACATATTGGGGGGTACCGTTAAATTGGTTTCAATTACACATGAATTATTGATCAAAATCTAATGAAATTTTAAAAACTTGTTGATTAAATTTGTGTGTTTATCCTTATATATTAATATTGAAAAAACATTCGAATAAATAATATTAAATCACCTAAAATGTTAACCCTGCTTTTCTTTTTCCCTTCGGTATAGATATCTACGATTTTAGGTGACCCACTATCATTAACCATGAAAACAATAATGCCACTCACCAAAGGTAAATGATCCGGCCTATGATGCATTAGTGTACTTTAATGAACCCACTACCATATATACCTGGTTCATATAATAAGACAACGCCATTCGTTGTAGAAAATAATGCGAGTCCCCTAAAGTACCTAATAAATATCGTGAACAAAAATGATACATTATATGGTGAGTGTCCGGCTTTCTTTTTTTTGAGGATATATAGAGCCCCCTAAACTACATGAAGGCCTGATACCATGATTCACCAAAACAGAAAATTTTACACAATCTACAACAGAGATAATTGTACCGTATTCAACAATTGACGATAGACCACACTGTACGACAATGTACATGTATATCAGAGGCAGATCCAGACATTTCCATAACGGAGGTGGGGGTTATTTCAGAAACAATATATTTTAGAAATATCAAAAGATACCGAGACGTAATTTAAAGCGAAAATTACAAGACATGGTAAAAAGTAAAAATGACAAGGACGAAAATGGAAATATTCTGTTGAAATACGTTTTTGCCAGTCTATAATCTAGCACAAAAAGGGAGATCTGTGCCCTCTAGATCCGACTATGCATCTCTTAGGGGATGGCCATTTGATTCTGTGAGGGATCTGGAGGGTTTTATCTTTAGAAATAAATATTCTGGCCAGGTGATGAGCAAAAATAAGATAAAAATCCTGTCACGCAACGAAACAGATCGAAATACACCATATAGACGACTTGATAAAAGATGAAAAAATATTAAAAATGTCGCTCGTAAATATCAGAGCCAAGGAGGAATTTCTGCGGAAATAATTTCGGTGTTATGCCATTGTGTTATTCATGCTAGCTAAGACAAGGGCCAAATTTTTACCAGAATATACCTATAAACTTTGTGGTCTTTTTAGTATAAAAACCAAACGAGCAACGTGTTAGACAGGAAGATATGCTTGCAGTTAGGGGTGATGTAACCAAATTTCGACATCGAGAAGTGCGTTGGAAGGGGCTAATAATGTTGTCAAGGTAAAGAAATACTGTTTTCTGACAGAAAAAAGAGGATGTGATTGTGCCACCTCTCCTTCGTATGCACCAAGAGTACATCTCCGCTTTGAAATATGAACGGCTACCACTTTTTTGGTATACATTGATAATACTTACGGTCTACATTTGAAGGACAGACACAAATTTTAGGTCAGATTGAAAATAATTTGAAATATTGCAAACGGTCTTATACCAAAACCCATCATAGCACGGAAATAACTTTTTGATATTTTACCTTTATTAAGAAGACATGCACGATGAACTCACGGGAGGATATCATAGAATCACGGTATTTATTTTTTCATTTTCGTATATGTTTACAAGCGATTTTTTTTAATTAGTATGCTTAACATGTTAACGTAGGCCTTATTAACAGTAAATTTACCAATGTCCACCCGCCCAACCGTTTTGTACACAAATAAGGGATATGGTATGATTATCTTTGTCCCCATAAAAAAGAAGACATGACACGAATGACGTCGCGACAGGAGATTTTGAAAGGGGAATAAGCAGGATTGATATTTCCCGCGATTTAAAAAAAATGTAAGTTTACCTGAAAATGTCCCACAAACGGCTTGAGGAAATTGAAAATTATTACGATTTTCTATAAAGGTACTAAAATCACTATTTAAAAATGTGTAAATCTGAAAAAAAAGTTTTGACCTTTTCATTTCACCTTTAGTCGTTACATTTTCCACATGTTTAAGATTTGCCCCAATTTAGAGCTTGATTTCCCCATATCATATGATGAGGTGTAATCAACACAACTTAATTAAATAAAGGCTTACCATTCTCTTGCGGCATTGTGAGTACGTGTTGTTTCTCCACCAATAAAACTTAACACCACGACATATTATAATTTATATATTGTTGAAAGTCACAACAGACATCAATAATCACAACCCTCTTACAGAACGATTTCTTGTACATATCTTAAGTGAGTATACGATCGTGTCATTGTAATCAGAATTGCGCGTGTCAACGAGTTAAAATGAAGAATAAGAAAGAAATCCAGTATATTATATTGTACAATAATTGAATTCTTTTAAAAGATATAACTCAGCATATTTATACTTTCATTCTGCATTTACAAATGCAGTAGCCTTTCACTGTAAATTAATCTTACTTCATATCTGGATGCCCTCAGCTGACGGGACCCTCCGTGCTGCAGCGCCTATACCTTAATCTACACAACATTCACGACAGTACATCGATGCACACGCACATATATGTCGCCTTTGTTTTAATTCTTCAAAACACAAGTACAATGTACATGTAATAAAATATTTCTCAATGTTCTGGTTCATCAGGGGCCGTCGTGGTCGTATGGTAGTTGGATTTACAAGTACCTATGTAATCAGTACCTATCACTACGAACGCTGCGAGTTCGAAATACTCAGGCGATACAACATTATTTGATAATGTGTGCCAGTGACTTATGGCAGGCCGGTGGTTTTCTCCGCGTACTCTGGTTTCCTCTACCAATAAAGCTTCCCGCCACGATATAGCTGAAATATTGTTAAAAGTGGCGTTAAACACCATAAACCAAACCAACCAACGATCTTTATATCATATTATCGGATGACGACATGCTCTTACTCAACTAAATTAATTTAAGTGTTTACTTACTCAGATAATGAATTGCACTCTGATATGCTAAGGTCTATACTAGTACACATCCAAACACCGTGTATTTTACAACAGGACCCGGTCTCACAATATTTGTAAATCGTTCCATAAGTACACATTTCATAACCTACAAACAAAAACAACAGAAGGTTATGTTGTGGTAATGAAACGTTAAATGTTTCTCTGCATTGAAGTGGCATATATCATAATTGGCTGTGCAAATATAAATCTTTCGTTTTAGCGTATTTCTATACATGGAATATATGTTGATTAAGAAAAGAAAGTTGTATTTGTGGCCTTGACTAACTATCTTCTTTTTGTATATTTTACAAAGTTAATTATTCAGCAATCCTGCCATGGTTGTAAATCTGTTTAAATCAAAGCCACACACATTATACGGGAAAGTTAAAATCTTTAAAGAAATGTGGCAGATGTAGAACACATTAGACGACTATGGTTATATTTTTACACTTTCTACACTAAACACTCAGTAGAAGACATTAGACGACTATGACTATATTGTTTAGACCTTCTACACTTAACACTCAGTAGAAGACATTAGGCGACTATAGTTATATTGTTTAGACCTTCTACACTTAACACTCAGTATAAGACATTAGACGACTATGGCTATATTGTTTAGACCTTCTACACTTAACACTCAGTATAAGACATTAGACGACTATGACTATAGTGCTTAGACCTTCTACACTTAACACTCAGTATAAGACATTAGACGACTATGGCTATATTCTTTAGACCTTATACACTTAACACTCAGTAGAAGACATTAGACGGCTATGACTATTGTGCTTAGACCTTCTACACTTAACACTCAGTCTAAGACATTAGACGACTATGGCTATATTGTTTAGACCTTCTACATTTAACACTCAGTAGAAGACATTAGACGACTATGGCTATAGTGTTTAGACCTTCTACATTTAACACTCAGTATAAGACATCAAGACGACTATGACTATAGTGTTTAGACCTTCTACACTTAACACTCAGTAGAAGACATTAGACGACTATGAATATAGTGTTTAGACCTTCTACACTTAACACTCAGTATAAGACATTAGACGACTATGACTATATTGTTTAGACCTTCTACACTTAACACTCATTAGAAGACATTAGACAACTATGGCTATATTGTTTAGACCTTCTACACTTAACACTCAGTAGAAGACATTAGACGACTATGACTATAGTTCTTAGACCTTCTACACTTAACACTCAGTAGAAAACATTAGACAACTATGGCTATATTGTTTAGACCTTCTACACTTAACACTCAGTAGAAGACATTAGACGACTATGACTATAGTGTTTAGACCTTCTACACTTAACACTCAGTAGAAGACATTAGACGACTATGGCTATATTGTTTAGACCTTCTACATTTAACACTCAGTATAAGACATCAAGACGACTATGACTATAGTGTTTAGACCTTCTAAATTTAACACTCAGTATAAGACATTCAATATAAATTATTTTGCGTTCCATTGTTTGACTTTTAACGTACATTATAAAGGTTATTCCAGAAAGCGTCGTGCGCACTAATTTTCATATCTACGTTTTCATTCCTATATTTTGGAATCCATGACATTTATTTGTCAGCACGGTATAAAAAGTTTCAAGTAAATAAGGTTTTTAAAAATCATTTAATAATATATTTCTGGGCACAAATAATGACACAGTAGGTATGTATATTGTTTGTCATACGTTGTTGTCTTACATAATAAAGTTGGGCTTCACTCCTCAATTCAAAGAGCACAAACTCCAGTAGTTTTCTGTTTCTGTTATAGCATTATTTAGTCCTTCTCCTAGGATGTGTCTGCAGTTTTTGATTTTTTTCAATAGTACCGTGTTGATATATATGTATCGAGTCTCAAAGCAAATTGTGCGATTGTAATGTTATTGTCGACTATAGAACGATAAATGATGAGTTCTTCAGAGGATTAGAGTCAAGGTTATGGTGTTTAATGTTACTTTCAACATTATTTCAGTTAAATCGTTGTGGTCAGTTTTATTGCTGGCATAAACCGGAGACAACCACTGACCTGTCGCAAGTCAGTGACAAATGTCATCACATAATGTTGTATCGAGTACATGAGAGGGTTTCGAACTCACAGCGTAATGTAATTAAATGTCTTTCTCAGTTCCTCAAGCACATGAAATTGTCGTAATCTGCCCGATAGAAAGACAAAATAATTACTTTAATTAAATTCCGCGATTAACCTCTTAAAAGAAATTAAGTAGGGATTGTTTGTTTGTTTTTTTGTTTTTATATAGAGTTTATTTTTTTTACCAATTTATTTTACTCAAATTTTCGGAAAATATTTTGAAGTTTGCTGTCATCATTTAATTACAGTTTTTTTGTATTCCTAGTTTTCAACTTTTTATGATTTAAACACAGTTTTCAGTTGTTGAAGTTCAAAATTACTACATTTGCATAATAGTTTGTCGCGTTCAAATTAAAAGTTGTGCTAAATCGTGAATTTAAAACAAAAATCTAATATCATAAAATTATACGCAGATTATAAAGAGAAACTTCGAAACGATTTGCATTGATTAGCGAAAATTTGTTGAAGAAAAATAACCTCTGTATAATGTTTTTCTTTAATTGTGGTTGTGCATGACATATTTAGGGGAAAATTGGAGGTGTTGAACAATTATGTCGACTTACTGTATCTCAATTAGGGATAAATCATTTTTCTTTTTAAATAAATCGAAGTCAAATGTCGATCCATGCGTGTTAGTAATATAGTATTACTCAACTAAAGGACCGTCGTGGTCGTGATCGTATGGTAGTTAAATAATATGTCGATCAAAAGACCACTACGGCTTGTGCTGTATTGTTTTTAACATGCCGACTATAAATAAAACTTATCTTATCTTATCTTTTTTTTTAATAAAGATGTGTGTCATACCATTATATCAAAGACCTATGCAATCAGTGCACGATCATGGCGGTCATGTTTATTTCGTTTCGATTGGTCTGCAATAGTAATAAAACTTAAGATTGAATAATGTTCACATCAATCTGTACATATTCATTATATATATATTAATAATTATATACCACTTACCGAATGTTTGTATAAAACAGATACATAAAACAAGTATTCCATAGGAAGCATATGTACCCATATCGATGTAGTATTCTAGAGACAAATTATCCAACTAAATGTTCTAATGTAATGTGAACAACTACGTATGTTCTTTATATGATACATATGTAATATGTCACCCCACCTATGCATAGAAAAATAGCATATTTGGAAATTCCCTAAATAAACCAGTATAACGAGATCCTACACTTCCTGGTTGTTCTTTACTATTTGATCTATGAACTGAAACGTTTCTTTACAACTTAGACAGTCTTTACTTTAAACATATTTCATCACATGATGTATGGAGTACACCTCGCATGAGAGGGTGTCGAACTCACAACGTAATGTAATTAAATGTCTTTCTCGGTTCCTCAAGCACACTCTTAAACATGAAATTGTCATAATCTGCCCGATAGAAAGACAAAATATTTACTTTACTTAAATTCCGCTTTGAGTTTCTTGCTCGCTGACTATGGCTATATTGCATAGGCCCTTTGAGTTTCTTGCTCGCCCACTATGGCTATATTGCTTAGGACCTTTGGGTTTCTTGATCGCCAACTATGACTATATTGTTTAGGCCCTTTGAGTTTCTTGCTCGCTGACTATGACTATATTGTTTAGGACCTTTGAGTTTCTTGCTCGCTGACTATGACTATATTGCTTAGCATCTTTGAGTTCTTGCTCGCCGACTATGGCTATATTGTTTAGGCCCTTTGAGTTTCTTGCTCGCCAATACTTCTAAATTATTTGGCTTTCTACTCTTTTGACTTTCAACATACATGATGAAGGTTATTCCAGAAACGCGTCGTGAGCACTAATGTTGATATGTACTTTTTCATTCCTATATTTTGGAATCCATGGCATTTATTTTGTCAGCACGGTATAAAACGTTTCAAGTAAAATAAAGTTTTTTAAAATCATTTAAAAATATATTTCTGGGCACAAATAATGACACCGTTGGTATGCATATTGTTTGTCATGCGTTGTTATAGTCATTTATATAATAAAGATGAGCTACACTTCTCAATTAAAAGAGCACACACTCCAGCATTGTTATGTTTCAGTTAAAATATTCTTCAGTCCTTCTCCTAGGATGTGTTTGCATTTTTATTTTTTTTACGTGTTGATATATATTTAGCGTGTATCAAAACATATTGTGCGGTTGTAATGTTATTGTCGATTTTGGAAGGATAAATGATGAGTCCTTCATCGGGTTAGGATTAAGGTTATGGTGTTTAATGCCACTTTCAACAACATTTCAGTTATATCGTGGTGGTCAGTTTTATTGGTGGAGTAAACCGGAGAAAACCACTGACCTGTCGCAAGT
>MJUT01000724.1:337437-359921 GCA_002080005.1 Gigantidas platifrons
TAGATAATTTTCACATTTTGTTTTCAAAACCTTATATAGAGATTATTTCTTGATCAATTTTACTGAAATTTTCGCAAAATGTTTTGAAGTTTGTTATCATCATTTTATTACAATTGTTTTATTTCTAGTTTTCAACTTTCTATGATTTAAACACAGTTTTGAATTGTTGAAGTTAATAATTTCTACAATTGTATAATAATTTGTCGCGTTAAAAGTTGTGCTAAATGGTGATTTTATTGAAATTCTAAAATCACAAAATTATACGGAGATTATTAATAACAACTTCAAAACGTTTTGCTTTTATGAGCGAAAATTTCAGCGAAATTTGTTTAAAAAATAACCTCCGTACAATGTTTTTTTTAATTGTGGTTTTACATGACATATTTAGGGGAAAATTGGAGGTGTGGAACACTTATGTCGACTTACTGTATCTCAATCTGGGATAAATCATTTTTCTTTTTAAATAAATCGAAGTCAAATGTCGATCCAGGTGTGTTAGTAATATAGTATTACTCAACTAAAGGACCGTCGTGGTCGTGATCGTATGGTAGTTAAATAATATGTCGATCAAAAGACCACTACGGCTTGTGCTGTATTGTTTTTAACATGCCGACTATAAATAAAACTTATCTTATCTTATCTTTTTTTTTAATAAAGATGTGTGTCATACCATTATATCAAACGTCGATATTCAAGTATATAGTTACACTAAGTGGACATAATTGTTCGTCCCTTGATATTTTTCACATTTTTTTCAAAACCTGATATAGAGTTTATTTTTTCACCAATTTTACTGAAATTTTCTCAAAATATTTTGAAGTTTGTTTTCATTCTTTAATTACAATATTTTAATTTCTAGTTTTCAACTTTCTATGACCTAAGCGCGGTTTTGAATTGTTGAAGTTCATAATTACTACAATTGCATAATAGTTTGTCGCGTTCAATTTAAAAGTTGTGCTAAATGGTGATTTTTTCGAAATTCTAAAATCACAAAATTATACGTAGATTATTAAAAAAAACTTCAAAACGTTTTGCTTTTATGAGCGAAAATTGAATAATGTTCACACCAAACTGTATATATTCATTAACTATATATTAAGCATTAACACTTACCGAATGTTTGCATAAAAGAGATACATAAAACAAGTATTCCATAGAAAGCATATCTACCCATATCGATGTAGTATTCTAAAGACAAATTAAAAAACTAAATGTTCTAATGTAATGTGAACAACTGCGTATGTTCTTTACTATAGTATTAATGAATGGGTGTTTTTATAATGGTCCTGTTATATACCCGAGGTTTGTAATAATGGCCAGAGGAGGTTGTAATGGTCCGAGGCACCGCCGAGGGCCATTGCAACCTCCGAGGGTAGTTATTACAGATCGAGGGAATATATCAGGGCCATTATAAAAACACCCATTCCTTGATACTTTTATTAACCAACTGAACAAAAGTGTATGTGTTGCTGCCAACTTGATGTAATCTCTACTCTTTTAATGACCATTTAGTTTGAAAATATAACAATTAAGATTTTTTTATTTTGTTTTTGTCAGTTTATTTTTCGAGAGACAATGTTCACCGGACTACTTTTTTCGTAATGTAAGCAAAATGGCGGCTTGGATTCCCGATAATAAAAAAAGATAAAAAGAAACAATGTTATTGCTAGATATGAAATAAAAAATAAATGCAAATGAAAAAAAAAAAAAAAAGCTTTTATTGTTGACTTAAAAAAAATTCCGGAAAAAATACTTAAGACAACCATCTATCGACTTTGACTTTTGTAATATATCGTCATCCTGTGACGTATTTCACAAGGGACGCTGATTGACAAAAACTGTGGTTACTGATTTATTTTACGATTCTGTGAGCATTTTACTTGTTAAGGTAGCTAAATGCAAAATGCCATTACATTGGAAAATATCAGTAACTTAATTACATGACCGTCTAGAACTACTGTAAACATTATATGTTTAGTGCATTTTGTTATTCATGGCCAAAACACATCATTGGAATGTATGTATGCGTACTGGGGATCCCCAAAGGTAAATTTTCAAAACAAATGAAAAAAAACAAACTTAGTAACATAGTTCTGTTTTATTTCTTTGTGAATGAATTGGTCCAGGTTATACATCAATAAACTCCGGAAAAATGCGTTTAATCCTATAGTCAATCGTAGACAGAAAAAAATATTTTCCAGGCGATAGTTTCTCCAAAGCATGCCGGCCATTTGTTTTTTCATTTTCATAATTGCCTTGTTTTTTCTTTAATCGGCCCTGTAATAATGCCCTGCTTTGTCGTAATGGCCCTGTGTGGACAAATATAATATACATGCATAATTACGATAATAGCACTAAGTTGGTTAATACATGACACGAATGAAATGCATCAATAAGAAACAAACTTTTTTGAAAATTCCCTAAATAAATAAATATAACGAGATCACGTGAAACACCTACAATCTTTGAATGGGCGAATTATCCACGCTCATTACTGGTGTAGGACCAATTATCAATGCAGGTCCATACTGATACTCACCAACCAAAAAGTATTTGTGTATTACCAGAGAATACCATCCTTTTCCAAAACATTTTCAAAATTATTATACAAAGAATGGATCTGATAGAAAGCAACTGGCTTGTATTGGTTTGATACCAGTTAGAATTTGTTTTTCTGTAAACATAGTTTGTATAGCAAAGACATACATCTTTTTATTAACCAACACCATGCATGATCTACAAAGTAAATATTGAAATGAAACGATTATGTAATTAAAATTAAAGATGGGTGATGTTACGCTACAATGCAAACTTTTAATTATTGTTAGTGGAAGGGAACGTGAAGAAGGAGAAAGCTTTCAAAACTGACAAGCCTAAATAAAAACGGCATTAATTTTGTCTTCAATAACCAGTGTTCTCTTGATTTATTTGATAATGTATGGCTAGAAATTATTTGGGGGAGACAACATCTTGTATGCAACACTTCCCTTTTTATCCATTGTTAATACTTAGACAGATATTATATTATAATTTAAATGTGAAAATGTGACCAAGTGATACTAATAATATCAATAGATCTCAAATGAATTGAATGATGATTGCGGAAGTTTTTTTGTTATTATAATATAGTGAATAATGAGGATGTGAATATCAAAACACACACTTAGAGTAATATGAACTGCAGATTTTTTTTTAATAAATATTTTCACTTAATATGACACTTAATTTTAACTAAAATCAACTGCACAACATTAAAATTCTGCTGAAAAGCAGATTTGAAGAGCAAATCTCAAAATATTTGACAGCAGATAATTATGTTTTCCCGTACAGTAATGCAAATGATATGCGCGTGACACAAGATTTGAACTCTTTCGTGGAGATTTTATATAATTATCGCTCATGCGCAGTGTTCAGTTGATGAAAAAATTAAATAAAAATATATTCCGTGTGTACTACATAAGAATAATTGCGAACAAAAATTGGTTCACACGACATGAAAGACAGATTCCTCAATAATCATTGTCAGGAATGTGTGCGTGCTTACCTCAGCATCCATGATTGTTTATCTTTTCTTCACGAGGTCATGATCGGCAATCATCGGACCAAAACTTTTCTTCCCGAGGTCATGATCGGCAATCATCGGAACAAAACAACAGAAAGTTTATCAGTCTCCACAACAATGGCGAGGACGACAAACATGCACACAGATTTGCAGATTTCTAGTTGTTTGGAACAAATTTCGACTTGAAACATACACGAATAGCTTAGCAAATTTACGTCTGCATTCCAAATTAAATTTTCAGGGAAATATGTTCTTCACCCAAAACTGTTGTAATATTACTTTAAAACATTTATTATATCAATATTCACAAAATAAAGTACATTATGTTTGTTTTATTGCAATTTATACTTTCAAGTAAATAATGCCATTTGATTATGCATCGCAGAGGTGGTGAGGTAGACCATGGGTTCCATCCCCTGTCGGGTCAGATCAAAGACTATATAATTGGTATTTGCTGCTTCTCTGGTAGGCACGCAGCATTAAGGAGAAAGAACAAAGATTGGTTTGCTCGGAAGCAGGATAAGTTACATGTCTACCCGCAGACTGTTGTTTCAGTGAGTTAGAATTTTAAAAACCCAATTAAACGTGTTGGTCTAATACAACGTGAACATCATTATCATTCCATCGAAAGTAGCTTGTTCTCGCAGGATGGCTCAATGAGTTAGGATTATCTAACAACTCATACAAGCCAATCACCAATACGGCATGGGTTCGCACACGGCTTGTAAGTTACAAAAATTGGTGCACTCGACTCGCAGCCGCAAGTGATAGAGTTTAGCAGTTACTTTCCCCTGGTCGGTGGTTCACTCCGGAAACTTCCACCACTAAAGCCCGTCACCATGATATTGCTGAAAGTGGCGCTAAAGACCAAAAATCAATCATTGTTCTCTCCATGATATGTCTATTTATAGCGAGATGTCGCTGCCAATTTGCTCATATGTCTTTAAACAACAATAAGTTACTCTATTTGAATATACTAAAGATAACTATCTATGTAAAGAATGACATGGATTGTTTACATACAAACGAAAGTTTGGCAACTGCTGCACTTTATTACTATTAATCATCTTGCACATATTTAGGTGTTTTACGCCACTTTCAACAATATTTCAGTTATATCGTGGTGGCAAGTTTTATTGATGGAGGACAATATAGTACCCGGAGAAAACCACTGACCTGTCACAAGTCAAAGGCAAAATTTATCACATAATGTTGTATCTAGTACACCTCACCATTAACGAGATTCGGATTCACAATCTTAGAGGTGATAGGCACTGATTGCACAGGTAGTTGTAAAATTAATTATAATGGCCGTTGTTCACTGGTCATGGGTCACCAACGAACACTCCTAATAGACTGCTGATCGTAATGATCACCTGTATGTGGTCATTCACTCGTGACCGAATTCTTGTTGATTTGCTTGTTCTGTGCAATCAGCAGACATGCAAATTTCGAGAAGGGAGGCGGGTGTTGTACGTAACGGAGGAGAAACATTGTGTTTGTCCTTCTTCGATTTATGGATTCTGATGTACCCCTTGGTATCTTCAAACTATTCTCTGACCTGTTTTTACCCTGTCGATGTTCCTTTGGATGGAGATAGCGGACAAATGTACTATATACATCAAATTGTGTTCATGTTACATGTAGCTTCAATATTTGTCGTAGCTCTCGTCTCAACTTACTGCTCATTGATATGTATATAATGAAGTTTGACATGCCACCCAGGATCGTAAATAATTTCATAGCTTCTAGAAAGAAGAGAAAGAAGTCCACTCTATCACGAGGATCTGGAAATACTTCATTAAAGATGCCTGTATAGTATGTTAGATATAATGGCATTTCGTTCTTAAAATTCTGAATTATTATCAGCGACCTAATCAACTGCACTTTTTCTGATCAGATAATATTGATTCGTGTGTCAAATCCTGCCATGTATTTGATACAAAATGTCAAATATATGTACACATTAGGTACCTCCGAGATCAGAAAAACAAACAGAACAACAACGAACATTATCAGTGATCTTTTCTCCTGCTTTCTTCTTTCTGTAACACGAACTTTGAATGTGTTTGTTTTTCATTTTGTAAAATATATATATTGTACAAGCGGTCATAATTATACAACAGCTGGTCAGTGTAACTGCTTGAATTATAAGATAGTATAACGAGGAATATTTCAACAACTTTTGAGTAATTTCAAAACCTCTCCATTGACCCCAATATCCAGGCATGAAATAATCATATTCAAAAGTAAAATTTTACGGAAGCGTAATCGCTATTGGTATGATAAAACACAGCACACAACACACAATGGATTTTTAGATGGTCAAATAATTCATAGATCAAATCAAGAATGAAAAAATATGACTTTCTGCATCCCTAAGCAAGATGTAAGAAACACTGAAGTCAGATGAAACGTATCGACTAATAAAGTAAAGTTAGAGTATAACGAGTAATACGGATAATATAGTTCCCTGTAACGATCTCCAAATTGAATGCAATGACGCTGAAAAATAGGCTCTTCCTTTGTCTATATTGAAGGGAATGGGCGTTGCTGTAGTTAAATTACTATACAATTTGTGAGGGAGATGAAAACAACTGATTATATATGACATTTGTGTAATTTTAATAGACCACCGTTAGAATTATCATCATACGTTGATATAAAGACAATAAATATATTATTGATAATACAAATATCAATTTATGAATAATTTACCGACATCAAATGTTTCAGACGATATCCTCTGTGTACCCTTGCTGTTTGAGGGCATAATGATTATTTTGATTGACGATATTTTCAATTTCTATAATGTCTTTCAAATATATATATATGCCTTTGATATCTGTAATTTTTTGTAGAAATTGATTTGTCTTGAAGTGCTAATATAGTTATTCAGGGATATACATTTCTACTTTATAACTAATCGTGATACAAGATTGAGACAAACTAATTTCGGCCTTTGTTACGATCTTAAGATTTTGAAGGTATTCCCGTTGTGTTTTGGTGGTTAGCTTTTACTATTTTATCCACTTGTAATTAGTTTATTTCCGTTTTGAATAAGTCTTTTGAAGTTTAGAGGACTCGAGTATTGATTTTTCTCATACTCTGTTGGGAATCGTAGTAAACATTAATACAATAGATCAAAAAGGCTAGTTGTACTTTTATTGGTTTCATAACTCCTTAAAGTACATATCATGTTGCACGGACTTCTTGGGTAGGTTAGGGATATTTAAGTTGTCGTTTTTGGGATTTATTCACCACACGTTGTAAAGTTACTGTGGAGTGTGTGTGGTCGTTGTCTTGTCTTGTTCAAGGTCCTGTATTATGGTTTGATGTTTGACGTGTGATGTGTGCATAGTACTGGTGGAGTCATTGATGTTACCGACCGGCTGTCTGTTGTCCGACGTGGATGGAATTGTGGATTTGACATTAACTGTTTTTTTTCAAATTCTTTTTGCTAATTTGTTTATGTGTTTATATGATAATAATCTCTTTTGTTTATGTTTAAAATTAAATGTTTAAAATTAAAAAAAAACTTCATTTAATTTCACTAGTATATCAACCAACAAGGATGTCCGTTTGACTCTATCACACTTGGCGATCCTGTCGTCACAGCCTTATCCTCATTAGAACTTAGGTATGTTCGGTTCGTCTCTATTCCAATTTGTTTTGTAGGTGGTTCATGTTTTATTTATGTCATATGTATTTATTTACGCATAGTGGTGTCCAACAGGATTTCTATATCAGATGGTGTTGTAGTCGTTTAACAGTAACAATATTTGTGTTGTGTGTTACGGCCATTGTACTGCCTTTCCTTATTTGGTTTACATTTTCTCATTACCTCTTAAGTATCTTCAAACCTTTCTTGTCAGAACTCATCCAGATAACATTTTTAGTAATTCGACATAGACAGCTTTATCTTCTTAATCCTGTTTTTCTTCATTATTTCCATCTTTTATCTAGAACAAGGTGTCGTCGAGTTTTCTTATTTTACTTTCATTAAAATGTTGCTTATTTTAAGACACAATTAAATCTGTGTAAGGTATTTGGTTAAGTTTTTTATGTGTTTTTATTTTGTATTCGCCGAAAAAATGTTTGCCGACATCAATATTGTAATCAAAATCCGTAAATCGAATAGGACAGATGGTATAATCACTAAATAAAAAAAGACGAACAGAAAACTAATGGTCACCAAAACACCACAAACCTCAACTAATATCAATAACATGAACAATCACCTCTCACCTCAAACCCCTGAATACAATGAAGACCACGACATATACCAATGTCAATCCAAATGTTGGTTTCGGACAGACATATCAATGTTGCAGAGTTAAACCGGTTATTATGATCCCAACATTTCTCCTTTTTTAAATAATTGGAACTTCAGCGGCAATGCAAACATGACCACCCAATTAAGGATGTAGACCTGGGATATGGGAGATAACTATATTTTAAGTGTCTTCTCAAATATATGATCATCTGTGCGTTTGATAATTCCATCTCAATTCCAAGCTTCTTGGTGATAAAGATTGTTTACATTGGATTTGGCCAGTTAAAACATATTACTCCTTTTCCTTTTACCTTTCCATAGCTGTGCATGTGCTCCTTGTATTTTAATATATCATTGCTGCTTGTACCAGTGTCAAGCAGTGTGTTATTAGTATATGCCCACAAAATATCATTGAAATATCTCTTCCAGAAAAAATGTTCATCAAAATATATTTTCAAAAAATGCCAGAAATGTAACACAATTTGCGTGACAACCTTTCTCTATTGAATTTCAAGGGTTTGTTAAAAAACAAAAAAATTAATATATTCATCAGAATCTTAGATATTATTAAACTATAGAGCAAATCATACGGTAGTAAAAAATAGAAAGCTATGTTTGGGAAAAAATTGCAATATTATCTGATCCTCTCTTATACCGCCGCCCCCTTTTCCTAAAACAAATAAAGAATAATCAGAATCAAAAGAATACAACTGGAGGAGAGAATTTAAAGGAATTTAACAATACAGCTGGGTGGCTGTCTGTGTTTTTTTGTGTTTTTGTAAATGAATTAATCAAGCATAGTCACCCTCAAACCACCCCTCCCCCTCCCCAGCCGACCTGACAATAAAAAGGATAAATGCAGTCATTTGGTAATTTGGACATCCGCTGTGTTAATTATAAGAATTCAAAAGTTTTTTTGTTATTGGTAACTAGTTATTTTTTGCTCACAAACAAAGAAACTAGCAAAAGATGGGTGTGTGGTAACTTTCCTCGACAATTTCATTTTTTTTTCTGGGTGCCATGAACAACATAAATTTAAATATTTTAAAAATCGTACGGTAAAAGTTTGCATAATTTGGTGCAATGAAGTCTACCGGTATATGTCTATTCTTCAGTGTAGCTATTTTGGGGGAAAATCAATTAACAGGATTTTTTAAAATCCGATTTTTAATACCAAGGTGGTTGTCAGGGCATTCCCCCTTTTTTGCAGTTTCCACTGTTTTACACGTGATTATCTCCATACAGGATATTCAGATATGCTAGATAATTTATATTTATTCAACAACAACACTCTCAACTGTATTAAAGCCAAAATATTCCCTTTCGATCAGAAATAAATGTGCATATCTATTAGAATCTTCCGAAACTAGTATTACCATCTGGCGTCCAGAATACCCCCAAAATTGCTATATTTAGGATGTGCTATGTAGAAAACGGCACGGTGAAAATGTTTGAAACTTTGGCAGATACTGTATTTAGACATAACTATTCCATGATGCAAATTAAAAAAAAGTTATTGATGGGAAACATTTAGGGTAACCCAGGTCTACACCCTTAAGAAATCTGCAGATATGCCACCACTCAACGAGATCCCCATTATATCACTATCACGTAAAACAAACGGTAGCATAAACATGGAAAGTACAATACCCTATCAGTGAATGTTGGAAAGCAACTAAAATGTAGAATTTATTCCTTAAAGACTGTCTCTCTCAGTCATTAACATTAAGAAATTGATGGTTTTCGTAGGAGATCAGAATAAATCAATTTGTTGGATCTAAATATTGAACATAGCATAGTATGCATTAGGAGCCGTCGTGATCGTATGGTAGTTGGATTTACAACTCTCTATGCAATAGGTGCCTAACGCCACTAAAGATGTGAGTTCGAATTCCACTCAAACGAGATGTACACGATACACCATTGTGTGATAAAGTTTGTCAGTGACATGCAGCAGGTCGGTGGTTTTCTCAGAGTACTCTGGTTTCCTCTACCAGTGAAACTGGCCGTCACAATATAACTGAAATATTGTTGAAATTGGCGTTAAGCACAATGAGCCTAACCTTCTTATCGATATAACTGAAATATTGTTGAAAGTGGCCTTAAGCACAATGAGCCTAACCCCCTTATCGATAAAACTGAAGTATTGTTGAAAGTGGCACTAAGCACAATGAGCCTAATCCCCTTATGCATATATTAAGAATAGTAATCCTGCCTCAAAGAGTCTACTATAGCTGACAAATTATAACCTTTACTAGTAAGATTGTCCAATGATTGTACACGTTTAGATGTGTCAAAATTTACTTTCTAGCTTTATTAAATACGCCGCCATAGAAACATGCACGAGAAAACCCCCCTTTCATCACATTTATATTCAAGGAATATTGTAAAAGTAATAGCATTGAATGAAAGTTTTCAATAATTAGAAAAAGTGTTACTTTGGTTTAAGCGCTTTTTCGTCATCATGCGATTATTATTATAAAAGTCTGAAAATGTATTACAAATACGGTCAAAATGAACATACGGAGAGATGTAAGCACTGTTACGGTGTTGTCAATGGAATGTTGCCACCAAAAATGGACGACAGGGAAAAAAATATTGTCTCTTTTGTCGTAAACACGTGATGAATTTGCCTTGAGAGAGGAATTATGTCTAAATCAAAACTTGGCAACATTCGTTTGTAATGTCAGACTTATGCTACATAAAATCCTGGGACAAATATGTTTTACAAACGTTAGAAAAGTAGGATTGTTTGCAGTAAACATGTCATCTAGATATCTGTGATTATTGCTGAATAAACTACCTAATTTAAATTGAAGAAGGACAAATACCGGTAGTACAGTGGCCAAAGAAAAAGGTAGTTTAAGGTGACGACTACAGGTACTACTGGACTGTTGCTACATATGAATGGAATGTTCACAATGGGGAAATTGAAGTCATCTTTACTGTCATAATGTTAATCTTTTTGATCACGCTACATTTATGTGCCTGTGTTACCAGGGACTATAATTCTATCAGCATCTGTAGTTGTCATTTCTGTGTTTAGGAGTTGATGGCTAGTCAGGGACTGGTACGTGTGGCTTATATTGTCTCTCATTACTGTGTGTTGTATCGTTTTTTATTAGTTTTAATCTTGTACTTAATATCAAAGTACAGTTCAAGGCGAAATAACTCCAGCGAAAACTTACATTATGTACTAGTTGAATGGAAAGCATAGACAAAATAACAATTACAGAAGTTAGAGATAAACAAATACAAAATAAAACGAACTTTACATGTTTAATATTAAATTACAGAATTAAGAGAACAACATAAATCTCAATATTTTTGAAATTAACTATTAGTTATACATAAGGATTATTTATTGTTCTACATAAACATTGTACAATTTTTTTTTTACAGTTTATTTTTTTTTATTTTTTGTATTGTCTTTTTTATTTTACAAAAATAACATATTGTGTAAATTAAGCGTATTCGATTGGAATATTCAATATTGTGTCTTATTCATATCAATATAAAGCATTCTACCATACTATTTTTTTTGTCAAATCGGAGTTGACTTGCAATATAATCGTTCACAGTCACCCGCTGGTTCAGTAGTATTTAGTGCGTTTTCATATGTTGGTGGTGAGCATGCGTATTGATATTGACCAGTCATCTGATGCTGGTGGTCAATTGGTTTGTTGTGATGCATGTTTGATGCATCATAGTTGCCAATGTTTATCTGTTGGCCATGTTGTAAGTGCATGCGTCCTCCGTTTGATGTTTGGTTGGGTTGTGTAGAAACAGCGGCATTAGTCTCTAAAATAAAACCAGCATTTGTTATTGCAGCACAACAACCATTTATTAAGATTTCCATAATTGTTTTTGAACCGCATTGGTGCTGCTATGGTTATTGAGCTCGCCGCAAGTAGATCGTGGGTTCAAATCAAAGACTATAAAATCGTTAATTGTTGACTCTCTGCAAGCATGAAGTATTAATGAGTAAGAGCAAAGACTTGTATAATATATCAGAGTGGAGGGACTTGTTTAGAGAGGGTTGCTGTTGACAAGGAATCTACTGAACCAAGGGTTACTCTTGGTTAAGTTTAAGTCATCATCTCGAAAGTTTTAGGATCGCCACTATGAATTGGTTGACCGTTATGGAATATCTGTGTCACAAATGACCACGGATATGTCCCTGTTGTCGTAAACACTTCCCTGTCCTTTCCTCATTCATGACTTATCACCAGGTTTGTAACTAGTTTAACACGACGGGTGCCACTAGTGGACAAGGAACTGCGTACCCTTCCGGGGTACCTGAGTTCACCCGCGGTTTTTTAGTGGGATTCGTGTTACTCGATCTTTAGTTTTATGTGCATGTTTTGTATAGCGTTGTTTTTACTTTTGTACTTTTTCTTTTTGTTATTGTGTTGTATGTTCTTCTTCGATATACGGATTATGATTACCATTTTGGTATCTTCAAGCTCTTCTTACCCCCATTACACCACATAAGCGGTTAGGAAACCTACGAAAACCACATATCATTGAAAAAAAGTTGATCACATATAGTTGTATCGAGTACACCTCACCAAAAACGAGATTATTAATGTTAGGTTAGGGTTATGGTGCTTAATGCCACTTTCAACAATATTTTAGTTATATCGTGGCGGTCAGTTTTATTAGTGGAGGAAACCGGAGTCCTCGGAGAAAACCACTGCAACGATAGTGGTGATATACACTGATTGCATAGGTAGTTGTAGATGCAACTGCCACATGATCACTACTACGACGACCCCGAGATTGTTCTACATAAATAATGTACATGATAAATCTTCTTTGTTTTCACTTATATTTTATTTTTGTATTTTGATTACGGATTATGATAACCCGCTCGGTATCTTCAAACTCTTCTTACCCCCATTACACCACAGAAGGCGTTAGGAAACCTACGAAAACGAATGACTTGACACATGTCATTGAAGCAAACTTGATCACATAAAGTTGTATAGAGTACACCTCACCAAAAACGAGATTATTGATGTTAGGTTAGGTTATGGTGCTTAACGCCAATTTCAACAATATTTCAGTTATATCGCGGCGGTCAGGTTTATTAGTGAAGGAAACCTGAGTACTCGGAGAAAACCACCGTCCTAATACTGACAAACTTTATCACATAGTTTTGTATCGAGTACACCTCATCATGAGTGGGGTCCGAACTCACAGCGATATTGGTGATATACACTGATTGCATAGGTAGTTGTAGATCCAACTACCGTACGATCACGACCACGAAGATTCCGAGTTTATATATATGAACTACCTTTTTAGGTTACGAAAAATGTACAAGTCGTTATTTATATTATTACTGTAATACTGGGTCCTGCTGTAAAATTGGATATAAATGGTACTGGTATACAATTGAGCCGCCCCGATTGTGATCCATTTCGATATGTCAGTATCGGGAATGAGGTTTTGGCTTATGGTGTATAACGCCACTTTCAATAATATTTCAGTTATATTGTGGCGGTCAGTTTTGTTGGTGAAGGAAACCGGCGTACCCTGAAAAAATCACCGACATGTCGCAAGTCATTGACAAACTTTATCATATAATATTGTACATCTCGCCTTGTGCCGGATTCGAACTCACAACATCAGTGGTGATATGCACTGATTGCATAGGTAGCTGTAAATCCAACTACCATACGATCACGGTCCATCCATTAACAAAGATTAATAATATAATATGGAATGAAATATAAATGGACTAATTTGATTGCTAGTTGGATCTACTACATGTAGTTATACTAGCGGATTGTCTATATTTTCATCAAAGTAAACCTGCCTCAAAGAGCGAACTATATAGTTTTTAAGTCATGAAAACATGGATGGGAAATACCCTATTTGATCAGATCACTGCAGGTAGAATTGTATATACACACAAGATCTTTAAGCGGTAATACAATTTTGAGAATGTTTACATGGAGCACCTTTAATTAGCTGCAAAGCCTATCATCTGTGTAAATTGTCAAATAATATAGACATTATCTGGATCAGTGAAGCGTAAAACATTTAAACATCATTCAGGATGGTATGTTGTCTTTATTTATTGTACATTTCCATAACATTTAAATTTCCATTAATTCTTTATTCTTATATAAGAACAAATGGATAAAAACAGAATCTTCTAAATGATGAAATGCTGTTTCGCTTCAATATTATTATTTTACGCCAAAAGAGCAATGTTTTTCAGTTCTATCTTAGCGAGAACAATTTACATTTGGATGATATGATGACGATTATGTCCACTATGTCTTAGACCAACAAGCTGAGTTTTAGAATGTTAAAATGGTAGCCCACTTAAACAGCAGTCCGCGGGTAGACACGTTGCTGCACTCGGACACATTATTTTGGTTTTCAGCCAATTACCAGTCTTTACTTTTACTGCATAGTGCTCTGTGTTTAGCGAAGAAGCAACACATACCAATTTTATAGTCTTTGGTTTGACCCGACCGGGATCCGAACCCGTGATCTACCGCGCTCGAGGCGAGCACGCTAACCATTACACCGTTGATGTCTCTTTATATAATATTCTTTCAATATTTACAATACAAGATAATTTTCGGTACACAATACGTATTCACCAATATGATACAATAATGTTAGTTTACTATTACTTGTGTATCTATTGTTTGTTCCCATCTACTTCTTTTAATGGGCCCTCGTGTTCGTTTTCATATGGTAGTTGGATTTATAACTCCCTATGCAAACAATGCATATCACCACTAACGTAATGAGTTCGAATCCGCTCAGGCGAGTTGTACTCGATACAACATTATGTGATAAAGTTTGTAAGTAAATTGCGGTAGGTCGGTGGTTTTATCCGGGTACTCCGGTTTCCTCCACGAATAAAACTGACCGCCACGATATAATTGAAATATTGTTGAAAGTGACGTTCAACACCATTGCCCTCTACTTGTTTTAATTTTTGATAATAATTAATATCAAAATGGACAAATGCGTTAAAGAACTTTCAAAGTCCGCTAGCAGGGCGCTTTGTGCGTTACACGGAAAGTTTATTTGTGCTGGCGGAATGACAAATGCTGTTTAAACAAAACTTTTCACAACGATGGTTGAATCTGTCTTATTTTACGGTGCCGGTAAATAGTGGACTAAACAATAGTCTGTTATAAACTGTATTCAGACGACCCGGAGACGAAAGTGGTGTTTTTTTTTTACTGTAAATAATTTCATCAACAATATCAACGTGTCAGCAAATGTAAATGACACTTCTTTTGTAACTAAAACAGCCATGAAAATTATAAAAGAAAGATTGACTCAGTTAGATAATGAAGAATGTGTGCATAAATTATTTAATGACTCTAACAATATAAATGGAAATAAACTGCGTACTTTCAGATTATTCAAAACTTCTGTAGAGACAGCTAAATACGTAAAAATACAACTACCGAGGGCAGTCCGTCATGCTACGGACCTGTTCCGTATCGGGTCTTTGCCGCTGGCCATCGAGACTGGTCGATATGTCCGTCCGCAAACCCCTTTAAATGCAATATCTGCCGATCAGACGAACTGGAAGACGAAAGACATTTTCTTTTGAACTGTTTTAAACTTTGATGTTAAATTTATAAGCTTAATGAATTGTGACGAAATCCAGTCTACATTGTCATATACACTTATTTTATCAAAGAAGGCTAAAGTTCATTTAGATAAATTTAAGATAAATTATTTTTTTGAAACAATAACCTTTCATAACTATTAGTAAGAAATGGAGAAATTATAATAGGAGAAATAGAAATGGAAGATACCAGTTATCACATTTGATTTACTTTGAATTTTATTTTCAACACCTTTTACTTTGTTTGGAATCACGTTTAAGAAATTTGTTGTTTTTAAAATTTTGTTATGCCCTTTTATATACAATGTTCTGAATTTTAATGTATACATATATAAGTGTGTCGTAAGTCTTTCTGAGGCTGGGTATTTGATCTTTTATTTGTATTGATGACAACGTTTAATATTTTAAAATATGTGACACTATAATAAAATATTTATTTATTTATTAAATTAAATTTAGAGAAATGTTATTTTGAAGTATAATATGATTACTTTTGTTTTATGAAATACTTTCAAAGAGTTCATTTGCATGGTATAATATTGGTATGCATATTCTGTATATTTTTACAAGGTATATGTGAGGAGAAAAAAAAACCCGTTTTAAATCTATTTTTATATTTTGTCTTATTTTATATATTGATAGTCTTGCTATGCTTTAAATTAAATTCATCCAATAAAAATTAAAAGGTGTGTCCTTTTTCTATTTTTTGATTGGCCATGCAAAATGAATCAATTGTGTGTACTCGGGTATGGCAATGTTTGCCCATGCACCACTGACAAGACATAATAATGCATATTTATTATAAAATTTTAAACCTACATAAGCACACATGAAATTAAAAAAAAAACATAACGATGAATAATTATATGAATCTATAAATCTACTACATGAATATAAGCACAAATGAAAAACATAATAATGAATATTTATATTAATCTTTAAAACTATATAAGCACACATGAAATATGAAAACATAATGAATATTTATTATAAAATTTCACTAATTTTGATAATTAAAAAGTTAATTTACATATAAATGAAAGAAATAATTGTCTTTTCAAAAATAACATCTAAAAATAGAACTTAATAACATTTCCATTTTAAGAATATATATGATCTATTTTCTTTACTTTAAATGTTCAATACATGTTTTACTGTGATAAAGTGTATTATTGCTGTTAGTTTTATTTAATAGTTTATTTCCTTTTTGGATTTTTTTTCCAACATTTATTGCAGCAAACATTGCCATACCCGAGTACACACAATTGATCATTTTTGTATGCTATGGTCAATCCAAAAAATTGAAAAAGGACACAACTTTAAATTTTTATTGGATACATTTTATTTTAAGCATAGCAAGACTATCAATATATAAAATAAGACAAAATACAAAAATAGATTTAAAACGTTTTTTTTCTCATATATACCTTATACAAATATACAGAATATACATATCAATATTAATGAAAAATGCAAAATGACTCTTTGAAAAGTATTTTATAAAACAGAATCGTATTATACATCAATATAACATTTCTCTAAATTTAATTTAATATAAAGTATTATAAAAAATAAAAACAAATATAGGGTGTAAGGGTTAATGCTATGGTGCTTAGCGCCAATTTCACCAATATTTCAGTTATATCGTGACGGTCATTTTATTCGTGGAGGAAACCGGAGTACCCGGAGAAAACAACCGACCTGCCGCTAGTCACTGACAAACTTTATCACATACTGTTGTATCGAGTACACCTCACATGAGTGGGGATCAAACTCACAACGTTAGTGGTGATAACCACTGTTTGCATAGGTACATGTAGTTATAAATCCAACTACCATACGATCACTGCCTCTAAAAAAAGCAAGAAGATGTTAACCAACAATATAAACACAAGAAATGGAAACTAACAGTAGTGTATCATATTAAACTATAAAATTGGTATTTGTTGCTTCTCCGCTAAACACAGAGCACTATGCAGTAAGAGCAAAGACTGGTAATTGGCTGAACATCAAAATAATTTGTCCGAGTGCAGCGACGTGTCTACTCAGAGATTGATGTAGTTTCAGTGGCTACCACTTTAAATTATAATTCTAAAACAAATCGGACATAATCGTCATCATATCATCCAAATATAACTTGTTCTCGTCAAGATATAACTGGGACAACATTGCTCTTTTGGTGTAAAGTAATAATATTGAAGCGAAACGGCATTTCAGAATTTAGAAGATCCTGTTTTATCAATTATTTTTTATATATGATTAAAGAATTAATGGAAATTTAAATGTTATGGAAATGTACACTAAATAAAGACAACATACCATCATAAATGATGTTTAAATGTTTTAAAGTGTATGCTTACATGTTTTAAGCTTCACTGGTCCAAATAATGTCTATATTATTTGACAATTTACACAGATGGTAGGTAGCAGCTAATTAAAGGTGCTCCATGGAAACTTCTGCAAAATGTTATTACCGATATAAAGATCTTATATATATATATCCAATTCTGATCAAAAAGAGTATTTCCCATCCATGCTTTTATGGCGACGTAATTGAAATTGCTAAACGTACAAATCTAACACATCTAAAAATTATTCGTAAATGCTATGAGTAAGTGAGTGTTGCTTAACACCAACTGAGCAATTTTTCAGTTATATCATGGCGAGAAGAAATTAATTTTCAATAAAATGATGATGATGTCCGCTTTGTACTAGACCAACATGCTTAGTTGGATTTTTATGGTGTTAGTTGACTGACACAATAGTCCGAAGATAGACATATCGCCCCACCCAAACACATTATCATGATTCCATGGCAAACAGTCTTTGTCCTTTCTCCTTAATGCTGCGTGCTTAGCGGGGAAGCAGCAGATACCAACGTTATAGTCTTTGGTTTTACCTGATCGGGTATCGAATCCAAGAGATACCACATTCGAGGAGAGCATGCTAACCATTACACAACCGATGCTGTGTAAAGGCTATGAATTAGCAACTATAGTTCAGTGTTTGATGCATATTCACTTTAGTATGTCCAACTAGCAATTAAGGTAGTACATTTATATTTCATTTCATATTATATTACTAATCTTTGTTTAATATTTGATTCCAACAATTCCATTACATATTTATTCTGGTCTCCCAAGAACACCATTAATTTCCTTGAATGTTCATCACTAATTTATATCAAATATGTTAAAGGTATCAGTTTATGTAGTCATTCACTTACCCAGCTATTATAGTATCCATGTTTATGTTGTCATCCACTTACCCAACTATTATAGTATCCATGTGTATGTTGTCATCCACTGACCCAGCTATTGTAGTATCCATGTTTATGTTGTCTTTCACTGACCCAGCTATTATTGTATCCATGTTTATGTTGTCATTCTTTTTTGTGATAATATGTGATCTTTGTGAGTGTAAGCGAAGCTGTGCAGGTTGTTTTTATCGTTTGTTTATATATACATATGTTTATACATATTGCCATTGAATATCCAGTGATTAAAAAAAAGGGGGGATCCCATTAACAGGTAAAACCCCGTCTTATTGTGTGTGTATGTCTCAAGCAAGGACCTGGATTTCAAACGTCGCATGGCGTGGTGTTGTTGTGTTTAAATATTCCACTTTGGCTTTCGAATTAATGAACGCAGCAATAAAAAATTATACTAGTATAAATGGAATAAAAATTAATAACTCGGAATATTTACTTAGTCAATATGCAAATGACTCATCTCGTATTTTAGATGGGTGTGGTGACTCGCTTAGAAAATATCTATATATTTTAGAAAAATTCTCAGAATGTGCAGGATTAAACGCAAATTTAGAAAAGCTGAAGCCATATGGATTGGGTCAAAAGTACACTCAAATGAAAGATTATTGCCAGGAAAAAAATTAAAATGGAACCAACCTGGAAAATTTAGATTACTTTGTGTTAACTATGATCTTTTTACTGAAGACAAAATAGCTATAAATTCTAAAGAACAAAGAGAAAAAAAATTCGAGCATTGTTAAATTCATGGATTTATTTGAATCTGGCTTATATGGGTAAAAATACAGTAATAAAATCATTAGTAATGCCAATTTCTCACTGCTTTGCCCAACCGTACAGATAAAATAATAAGTGAAATACAGAACATGTTTTATTCAGTCTTATGGAGTTGAAAGCCAGACAAAACTAATAGGAAAGTTATTATTGACCAGTATGAGGAGGGAGGACTTAAAATGCCAAATATATAATCTTNAAAGCAAGGACCTGGATTTCCAACGTCGCATGTCGTGGTGTTGTTGTGTTTAATTATTTCCATTTGACATTAGAATTAATGAGCGCAGCATTAAAAAATGATACTAGTATAAATGGAATGAAAATTAATAACTCGGAATATTTACTTAGCCAATATGCAAATGACTCATCTCTTATTTTAGATAGGTGGGATGACTCACTTAGAAAATATCTATATACATTGTATTTTAGAAAAATTCTCAGAATGTGCAGGATTAAACGCAAATTTAGAAAAAACTGAAGCCATATGGATTGGGTCAAAAGTACATTCAAAAGAAAGATTATTGCCAGGAAAAAATTTAAATGGAACCAACCTGGAAAATTAAAAAAATTACTTGCTGTTAATTATGATCTTTTTACTGAAGACAAAACAGCTATAAATTCTAAACAACAAATAGAAAAAAAATAAGAGCATTGCTAAATTTATGGATCTATTGGGATCTGGCTTATATGGGAAAAAAATACAGTAATACAATCATTAGTAATGCCAAAATCTCACTGTTTTTCCCAACCCTTTGGATGAAATAATAAATGAAATACAGAGCATGTTTTATTCAGTCTTATGGAGTTGAAAGCCAGACAAAACTAATAGGAAAGTTATTATTGACCAGTATGAGGAGGGAGGACTTAAAATGCCAAATATATAATCTTTTTGTAACGGACTGAAAATGGTATGGATAAATAAAATATTGGACCCCTTAAAATAGCTCCATGTAAGACATTATTTATTGATCAGAATAATAAATATGGGGCGGATAAAATATGGATGTTAGACCAATATGCACTCTCAAAAGTCGCATGACATTTTAACAGATTTTGGACAGATATCGTTCAAAACTAGGGAACATTAAGGGAGAGGTCAGAAAGTGATGATATTCCTATAAATATTTTTACCCAATCCATATGGTTTAATGAAAAGTAAAAAATTGATAGTGCCATTGTTTTTTTTTTTTTATTATAAATGGTGTGATGCAGGAATACTTTTCATAATGATTTACTTGATGAGAATAATGAAATCCTTTCCTTCAATCGATTACAAGAAATCTATGGGATAGAACCGTCATTTTTACAGTATATGGGAATTTTACATATGATACTACAAATTTGGAAGGTTAGAATTAAACTTACAAAAAAAATCACAGTGATAACTTGTGACAATTTTGAATATGCAAAAGAAAACAAGAAATCGTTCCAATATTTCTACAGAAAATTTGTGTAAAACCACTTTGAACCACCAACAAAACAACAAGAAAGATGGAAAGAGGAATTAAATACAGAAATTGTGAACTGGGATCTGATATACAAAATTCCTTTTTATTGTACAAAAAACCCAATAAATTTAATGTTTTTCGATACAAAATATTGCATGTGTGCTAATTTCCTACTGTTTAAATGTACATTAAAAGAGACCCAGCTATGTAATTTTTGTAATGAAACAAAAGAAAAATTTTACACTTATTCTGGGAATGTAATATTCTTAAAAGTCTATGGTTGGAAATGACAGAAATATTTAAAAAAACGTTTGATGTAGAAATTCCTATTTAAGCACAAAATATAATACTTGGATCAGAAATTCTTCATTACTCTATTAATCTATTCATTGTTCTCATTAAGTATTATATCTACTCTTGTAGATTTGCTGGACAAAAAACATGTGCATCAGGTGTAATAAATATACTAAAACGCACATATGAAACTGAAATTAAATCTGCCTCTTTCTATCAGACACCTGCAATACGAGAAAGAATTGTGAAGAAATAGGAAGATAATAATATTAAAGCGTAGATATCAAATTTAGTGCGCACAACTCGTTTCTGGAATAACCTTCATCAGGTGACGCTCAAAATCGAAAGATTGAAAAGCCAAATAATTTTAAAAGTTTTGCGAGCAAGTAAACCAAAGGGCCTCAATATGATCCCCAAAATCGGCTAAGGTCACTTAAGCCTGAGGGAGGAGAACCTTAGTTTTAATAATACTTTCATTATTTAGAAACTGTAAATTTCAATAACACATAGATTTATTAAACCATATCATTACCGAAGTACTGCCTAATGGACGGATGATACCCCCTTGGACTAATAGACCACCAGCAGCGGTATCGACCCAGTGATAGTAATAAAACGTAGAAGATAATATTGATATAAGGGAAGTAACTCAAAATATATACTGTTCTAGACAAATTTTAAATGGATGCACCACACATATGGATGGTGGGAAACTGTATCCAAAATGACTATTATTGCATTGTATTGTATATTATAAATATAGTTCATTTATTGATGAAAACCACTTTTAAGTTTATGAATTATTTAATTTGCTGAAAACCACTTTTAAGCTCATGAAGTATGTAATTTCTATTTCGAAAATTATACCTTTTGAAAATGATATTTTTTTCATTAGTTAATTATTAAAACTAACAATGATGCATGGTAACACAAGCAAATAATGTATTTGAATGTACAATGCATGACAATGTTTTGCAATGCTAATAGGTAATAACTGACACTGTCCTGCTAAATATATCTGTAATATATTATATGTATGATGTGAAAGTAGAAAATAAAAAAATAAATAAAAAAAAAAAGATAAGAGGTGATTGTTCGTTTTGTTGATATTGGTAGAATTGGTGGTCATAACTTTTTATACATGTACTTTCTTTTCATAAAATGATGAATCGTTGTAAAGGACACTTAACATGCATTATTGGTACATCGCAACAAATCTATGTCATTTGTGTACCTATACACGTAAA
>MJUT01000724.1:363533-395670 GCA_002080005.1 Gigantidas platifrons
TATTTAGTTTCTACCATAAAACACAGAATTTGTCGATTTGTTGGTATTTAAAACTCACACCAACATATTTTTACAATGTAGTTTCCAGTGTAAAAGAACCATTATTGATAATAGTCATCATAATAATGATATTTTCTTTGTAAATTTTTTGCTAAAGCGTCTTTGTTCATGAAGTCAGTACAGTTAATTATTTTTCCCGAGAGAGTTAAAGTTGTTGCCAGATATAACTGTTGAATTTACTGCCTTTATGAGAGTAGACTGGCTAAAGATTAATGTTATTAAAACAACCATAAACAGTGATTGTCAACAATTCCACCAGTATCAACTAAACGAACAATTACCGCTCACATTCTTCCACTGAACACAAAAAATACCACGACTTATAATGTTAGTAATCCAGATCCTGGCTTGGGACAGACACAAACATGTGGCGAGGTTTAATGGGATCCCAACCTGCCCCTATGGATAACTGAATCTCCAATGGCAAACAATATATAAACAAATGATAAAAAACAGTACATATTCGCTTCCACTCAAAATGATCACATACTATCACAAAAATGAATGATAACAAAAAAATGAACAGTATAATAGCAGAGCCAATCAATGTTGTACAGTATGCCTGAGTTTGCAGTCCAAACGTCTTGGTATGATCTAACAATCATCCAGTATCGAGGTGCATGTGGCAGTGCTGTCTCGTGTGCTCCAATTTATGCCTAATTCAATATAAAATGAAGTACTTTGAATAAAATAACATTACACATAGTCTTTATTTTTATTATGACTCAATTTGTTGAATGCACAGACATTTTTAAGTGGGGTTTCATGATACATATCAACATCGAGAAGAAGTTTGCCATTACGAGACTTCTGCTCTCGCTTCCGGTTTTGTCTATCAAGATTATATTTTCTTTTCACTTTTCCCTTTCCTTTCCATCTTTCAAATATTACAAATATTATTATTATTAATGTATCAAGGACCTATATAAGTATATTTATTTACTTATTTCATATGACTTTCTTGAGTGTTTTATGTATATAATTAAGCACAGATGACGAAAGATGACATCGACAATTATATTTACGTTCTAGTTGACTATTGTTTCCCTACTATGTCTTGTGATTGTCTTGTTTACTATCTAATATTTCAATTATGGTTGAGACCATCGGCTTTCCTTGACATAACTAATATCAACATATGACAACGATTAAATACACTATGTATAATGTTCAAGATTATAACGGTGTATATGATAACGCTTTTCTCTCGGTTATATGACATTTTACTCACAAGTGGAAAACATTCGACGTGACTGCATCAGTTCACAAAGGGATGAGGTTGAGTCGATAAAACTAGGTTAACACGGCCTATTTTATTGAAGATCATGTAACAAGTCAAGAAAGTGAACAGTCATGTATTTTTGTGTTAGTGTTATCGATTTGTCTCTTTCTATGATTTTTCTGTTGGATTATGGAACTGATCCGACAGTGTGGTATTTTTGTTGTTAATTTTATTACTGATGATTTTACCCTTAATTAATTTTAATGATGCACTCCATCTTTCAAGTCACATCTCTGTATGGTAGGGAACTTATAACCTCTGTGTTGTAATAGTAGGTGTACTCGCCTTAATGATAGAATGATAGGGACTTCAAACTAAATTATAAGCCCATGGCATTATGGAGAATGAGCAAAGTCAGTTTCACTCTGAATCAGGACCATGTGTCCGATTAGAGCGAAATGTCAAAACGAATACTAATATTTCAGTAAGCAAGAACCATAAAAATCCAACACAGGGGGTACTTTGATATAAAACAAACATCCTAATATCAGTAATAAGTAACTTATTTTTGGCCATGATACCACTGAAAATCTTCTCACTTGTCATTAAACAACAACCCCCCAATCAAGGGACATAAAGCGATTTTTCTATTTGATTTCATCTTATTGATATGAAGTTAAAACAACTTTGAATGTTACCTTGATTATAATAGATATCTCTTGAGAATTGACTACTGGTGAGGGTTGGGTGTGTTTCCTCTTATAATATCTGATACCAAATACAACCGCCACAGCTACAAACGCAAGACCCGCAAGAGTGGTAACAGCTCCATAAATTGTGCTGTTTCTATAAAGACAGTCATATTAGATGATATTTCTAATAAATATAATTTACTAATTTAAAACGACCAATTGTGTTGACTTTTAGCCATTTTAACGATAGATTGACTGGACTAGAACCCTTGTTTCTCAGCTTAATACAATATTTAAAGCATAGTCATTCTTTAATTACGAATATTGATAAGAAATCACGGCTAACCGAATCACACAGTCAATAACGAATGCGCGATGATAATAGTGCACAAATTCATTATTATCATTGCTCGATTACCAGAGCTTTATTTTTAGATATGGAATGCAAGAATAGGTATGCTGTTTATTACATAGATATTTCTCTTTGATTTGCGCTAATAAGACATTTCAGAAACGTCTATCAGCGGCTAGTGAAACTTTTACCATGGCGATATATCTGAGGATTCAACAAAGAAATATTACCACGATATTTTGTTTTATTAAAGCAGTCAAACAGAAAAAGTATTCGACTTCGTCTATCCAATGTTGTCGTGATTATTTAGCTTTGATGTCCGTATACGTGATTTATCTGATAACATAATACGACAACACACAATCAGGAAGCTCAAATACATCATGTGGCTAAAGATAGGTGACGTGACAACGATGTACTTTGTAATGGTAAGCTTCTCATTCTCCATAGACTAGTACAATGCCATCATTGTGATGTCCTAATTTATAAATAGATATAAAGAAAACATTTGTTAAACTGAGACGAATAAAAACATAGATATTAAAATTAGTTCACACGAACCGTTTTATAAATAACTTTCATCAGGTGACGCTCATGATGGAAATATTGAAAAGCCAAATAATGTAGTAATCGTTGGGAGCAATAAACCCAAATGGCCTAAACGGGAGAGCCGAAATAAGGTAAGGTAATCAGTGTCCGAGATAGGAGAACCGTAGTTAGGAACGAAATTAGGATATATATCCTTATTGGGAACATGAATTTTCCAAGCGTGCTGATAAATCAAGTTTTTATTAACGGCTTCCATAATGTTATTATATGCCTTTCCGTCAATGTCCATTAATTATTTTATAGAGTGATAGTCAACAATTCCACCACTATCAAGAAAACGAACAATCACCTCTTATTGTACCTTATATAGCTTAGAACAAAAATAAGAAAGAGATTTTCAGTTAAAATTCTGCCTATTACACTTTCGAGTTGAATGTTCTGACGTCTATATAAAAAATATTGAACACAAACCGATATCCTTCTTGATTAAGACTAAGTAATTTTGAGGTATTACAGTCAAATTTGTATTAAGAAAAAGTGGTCTTTTAAGATAGATGACCTCTTGAAAGGGGTTCAATTCATATACATTTTCCATGGTGGGGCAAGAAACGAACAACCTTTTAATACAGGTAACTGCTTAATAGTGGTGACCGCATGGGTAGGTTTGATTGTATCTTTTTCAGTGTAAATTGAAAGAAAAACCTCACACCAATGAATATTTTAACTGAATATAGAATGTTGAATGAACTTAAGATTAAGTATTGCAATGTTACTTACGTTTTAGATGTTCTTGGTGCTTCTGTTGTCTTCGTTGTGCTAAAATGGTACGATAATACATGTCTATGAATGTTTGTATCATTTCAGTTAATTACAACTTAAAATAACTTACTTAAAATGCTTGTATTATTTAAGTTAATTTCAACTACAATTACCTTATTTTAAAATTGTTTGTATCATCTAAGCTAATCACAACTTAAATTGACTAATTTTAAACATGTATGTATCATTTAAGTTCATTACAACTTAAAATAACTTATTTAAAATGTTTGTATAATTTAAGTTATTTTTTAACTTAGATTACCTTATTTTAAAATGTTTGTATCATTTAAGCTAATTACAAATTAAATTAACTTATTTTAAAAAAAATGTTTCTATTATTTAAACTAATTACAACTTAAATTGACTAATTGTAAACATGTTTGTATCATTTAAGTTCATTACAACTTAAATTAAGTAATTTTAAGTCTGTTTAATAAATTATTTAAGCTAACTTACACATAAATTAACTTATTTTAAAAATGTTTGTATTATTTAAGTTAATTATAGCTTAAAATTAACTTATTTAAAAAAGGTTTGTATCATTTAAGCTAATAGCAACTTAAATCAACTTCTTTTAGGCAGGTCTGTATTATTTAAGTGAATATCAACTTAAAATTAACTAATTTTAGACATGTTTAGCATATTATTTAAGTTAATTGTAACATAAGTTAACTTATTTAAAAATGTTTATATTATTAAGTTAGTTACAAATTAAATTAACTTATCTTAAAATGTCTCATATTTCAAAAGTAAACTATGACTTATCTTGAGTGCATGAATTTACTCGGGGATAATTTATTTGAGTATATGATCTGAGACTTACTTAGTTCGAGTACATGAAATGAGACTTATTTATGTAAATACATGAACTTAGATTTATTGTTTGATTACATAAATTGAGAAATAATTGTTTGAATACATGAACTTGGATTTATCGCTTGAGTACATGAAATGCAACTTATTTGTTTGCACGAATCATTTAGGAGTAAGAGCAAAGACTGGTTGTCTCGAAATCAGAATAATGTGTCCGAGTGGAGCAACATCTATATTGTTTCAGTGATCTAGCACTATAAGAATCCAACTAAGCGTGTTGGTCTAGGACAAAGCAGCATTATCTTCATATCATCAAATGTACATGTAATTTGTTCCATCCATAGCTGCAATATTGCTCATTTGGCGTTAGACTCACTCTAATTTTTACATTAGGTCAATCAGGATTTTTATTTTTTAATCCTTATATTTTCCACATGTTTCAGATTTGCGCAAAATAAATGCACCCCAGTTTAGAGCTCGATTCCCACATATGACGAAGTGTATGCGATACAACTTAATTTGATAAAGCTTTACCATTCTCTTGCGGCATTGTGAGTACGTGTTTTTTCTCCACCAATAAAACTGATTACCACGACATATTATAACTGATATATTGTTGATAGTGACGACAAACACCAATAATCACACCCCCCTTACAGGACGATTTCTTGTACAGATCTTAAGTGAATGAGTATGAGATCGTGTCATTGTAATCAGAATTTCCCGTGGCAATGATAAATCCAGTATATTATACTGTACAATAATTGACCCCTTTTAAAAGATATAACTCAGCATACTTATACTTTCATTCTGCATTGACAAATGCAGTAGCTTTTCACTGTGAATTAATTCTACTTCATCTCTTGGTGCCCTCAGCTGACAGGACCCTCTGTGCTGCAGCACCTATACCTTAATCCGATACTTCCCTTTTAATCTGCATAAAATTCACGACAGTACATCGATGCACACGTACCTATATGTCGCCTTTGTTTTAATTCTTCAAAAAGCAAATACAATGTACATTTAATAATATTCCTCTACCAATAAAACTGACCCCACGATATAACTGAAATATTATTAAAAGTGGTGTTAAACACCATAAACGAAACCAACCAAACGATGGTTATATCATATTAACGGATGACGACATGATCTCTTACTCAACTAAATTAATGTAAGCGTTTAGTTACTGAGCCAATGAATCGCAATTTGAGAGGCTATATTTTATACCGGTACAATACCAGGTACCGCTTATTTTACAACAGGAGCCGGTATTACAATAATGGTAACCAATTCCATAAGAACACCTTTCATAACCTACAAATAAAAAACAACAGATCGCTATGTTGTGGCAATGAAACGTTAAATGTTCCTCTGCATTGAGGTGGCAGAGATCATAATCGGCAGTGCAAACATAGTTCTTTCGCTTTAGCATATTTTTAACCATGGAATATAATATGCTGATTAAGAAAAGAAAGTTGGATTTGTGGCCTTGACTAACCATCTTCTTTTTGTATATTTTACAAAGTTAATTCTTCAGCAATCCTGCCATGGTTGTAAATCTGCTTACGATCAAAGTCACACACATTATACGGGAAATTTAAAATCTTTAAATATATGAGGCAGGTGTAGGACAACGGGACAATGATTTTGGACTGCCGATAGAAAAGTATTGAGAGTTGTTTAGGGACGATACGCCACAGCCAGGTTCTCTGACACCACTCCCCCATCATTGAGAGGGTAATAAGAAGTCGTAAATCAAAGTACATACTATAAGCGGATTATATGTCCGAGATATGGATGTGCCCATTTTTTTTTCGAGTGTCCGTACTCCATTACTGAGTTACTACTACTACGGTCACTGGGTCGGTACCTATACATTTGGTGGTGGACTGTTATTCCCCGATGGATACATCCGCCCAGTAGTCACTACTTCTCGCACAGACTTGGATTATAAGATATATTCATTATTGAAATTTACAGTTCCGAAATAATGTAATTATTATTAACACTAAGGTTCTCCTCTCTCAGATATATATGTATCGTTTCTACGTTTTTAATATTTGCTTTGAACTGCATCATCAGTGTAATATTTAGCGTGCTCACATCGAGTGTGGTATATTGTGAGTTCGAGCCCAGATCTGATCAAACCAAAGACTATGAAATTGGTATTTGTGGCTTCTACACTAAACACGCAGTAGAAGACATTAGACGACTATGACTATATTGTTTAGACCCTTTGGGTTTCTTGCTCGCCGACTATGACTATATTGCTTAGGACCTTTGGGTTTTTTGATCGCCGACTATGACTATATTGCTTAGGCCCTTTGAGTTTCTTGCACGCCGACTATGGCTATATTGCTTAGGCCCTTTGAGTTTCTTGCTCGCTGACTATGACTATATTGTTTAGCATCTTTGAGTTTCTTGCTCGCCGACTATGGCTATATTGTTTAGGTCCTTTGAGTTTCTTGCACGCCGACTATGGCTATATTGCTTAGGCCCTTTAAGTTTCTTGCTCGCTGATTATGACTATATTGTTTAGCGTCTTTGAGTTTCTTGCTCGCCGACTATGGCTAAATTGTTTAGGCCCTTTGAGTTTCTTGCTCGCCAATACTTCTATATTATTTGGCTTTCTACTCTTTTGACTTTCAACATACATGATGAAGGTTATTCCAGAAACTCGTCGTGAGCACTAATGTTGATATCTACTTTTTCATTCCTATATTTTGGAATCCATGGCATTTATTTTGTCAGCGCGGTATAAAACGTTTCAAGTAAAATACAGTTTTTTAAAATCATTTAAAAATATATTTCTGGGCATAAATAATGACACCGTAGGTATGCATATTGTTTGTCATACGTTGTTATAGTCTTTTATATAATAAAGATGAGCTACACTTCTCAATTAAAAGAGCACAAACTCCAGCATTGTTATGTTTCTGCTAAAACATTATTTAGTCCTTCTCATAGGATGTGTTTGCAGTTTTATTTTTTATTTTTTACGTGTTTCAAAACATATTGTGCGGTTGTAATGTTATTTTCGATTTTGGAAGAATAAATGATGAGTCCTTCAACGGGTTAGGATTAAGGTTATGTTGTTTAATGCCACTTTCAACAACATTTCAGTTATATCGTGGTGGTCAGTGTTATTGGTGGAGTAAACCGGAGAAAACCACTGAACTGTCGCAAGTCACTGACAAATTTCATTACATAATGTTGTATCGAGTACACCTCGCCTGAGAGGGCTTCGAAATCACAACGTAATGCAATTAAATGTCTTTCTCGGTTCCTCAAACAGACTCTTAAAAATGAAATTGTGATTATCTGACTGATAGGAGGACAACATATTTACTTTAATTAAATTCCGCTAATTAACCTCTTAAACGACATTAATTAGATATCTAAGTTTTGTTTTTTTTGTTTTTTTTTGTTTTTTTGTTTTTTGTTTTGTTTTTTTTTAATAAAGACGTTTTTCATACCGTTATATTAAGTGTTGATACTGAAGTCTATAGTTACAGCAAGTGGACCTAGATAATTTTCACATTTTGTTTTCAAAACCTTATATAGAGATTATTTCTTGATCAATTTTACTGAAATGTTCGCAAAATGTTTTGAAGTTTGTCGTCATCATTTTATTACAATTTCTTTATTTCTAGTTTTCAACTTTCTATGATTGAAACACAGTTTTGAATTGTTGAAGTTAATAATTACTACAATTGTATAATAGTTTGTCGCGTTCAAGTTAAAAGTTGTGCTAAATGGTGATTTTATTGAAATTCTAAAATCACAAAATTATACGAGATTATTAAGAACAACTTCAAAACGTTTTGCTTTTATGAGCGAAAATTTCAGCGAAATTTGTTTAAAAAATAACCTCTGTACAATGTTTGTTTTTAATTGTGGTTTTACATGACATATTTAGGGGAAAATCGGAGGTGTGGGACAATTATGTCGACTTACGGTATCTCAATCTGGGATAAATAATTTTTCTTTTTAAATAAATCGAAGACAAATGTCGATCCATGTGTGTTAGCAACATAGTATTACTCAACTAAAGGACCGTCGTGGTCGTGATCGTATGGTAGTTAAATAATATGTCGATCAAAAGCCCACTAGGGCTTGTGCTGTATTGTTTTTAACATGCCGACTACAAATAAAACTTATTTTATCTTATCTTATAACTACATATGCAATCAGTGCACGATCACGGCGGCCATGTTTATTTCGATTCGATTGGTCTACAATAGTAATAAAACTTAAATTTGAATAATGTTCACATCAAACTGTATATATTCATTAACTATATATTAAGCATTACCACTTACCGAATGTTTGTATAAAACAGATACATAAAACAAGTATTCCATAGAAAGCATATGTACCCATATCGATGTAGTATTCTAGGGACAAATTAACAAACTAAATGTTCTAATGTAATGCGTATGTTGTTTACATGAAACGTATGAAATATACCACTCCCCGATCTGCATAAACACCCGCATATCTGGAAATTCCCTGAATAAACCATTTTAACGAAATCCTATACTTCCTAGTTGTGTTTTTCTATTTGATCTATGAACTGAAACTTTCCTTTACAACTTAGACAGTCTTTTCTTTAAATATATTTTATTGTCAACCAAATACAGACAATGGGGTCTTCTCTGTTATATATGAATCATAAGTAGACAATATATATGAATCATAAGTAGACAATATATTACAAAAACATTACATTATTTCATTGATCATTATTTGAGAAAAATGACATAGTATTGCAAGATATATTGTGAATGATGCTGAGTCGTTGCCGTCAGATGAGTTAGAAGTACTTAAACATTAGACAAATATTTTAATTAATTTAAATTACAATGAAATTTGTAAGGGGGATGAAAAAAACTGATTATATATGACCTTACTATAATTATAATAGACCGCCGTTAGAAGTATCGTTATACGTTGATATAAAGATAATAAATATATTATCTATAATACGAATATCAATTCATGAATAATTACTAGCTTCAAACGTTTCAGATGATATCCTCTGTGCAATCTTGCTGTTTCAAAGGGGTAATAACAAACCACACTAAAAACCGGAATGAACTCAGGTACTCCGGAGGGGTAATAGTTACTGTTCCACCACATGCAATCCTTTTACACTACATACATATGTTGTTCGTGTATCTGTACATAAATAGCATTGATTTGCTACGATGTACAAATGATGTATGTTAAGTGTCCTATACAACGATTCATCATTTTATGAAAAGAAAGTACATGTATAAAAAGTTATGACCACCAATTCTACCAATATCAACAAAACGAACAATCACCTCTTATCTTTTTTATAATTTATTTTTTATGTTCTACTTTCCCATTACACATAATATATTATAGATATATTTAGCAGGACAGTCATTACATATTAGCATTACAAAACATTGTCATACAATGTACATTTAAATACAGTATGTGCTTGTGTTACCATCATTGTTAGTTTTAATAATTAACTAATAGAAAATAGATCATTTTCAAAAGATTTAATTTTCCGAATAGAAATTACATACTTCATAAACTTAAAAGTGGTTTTCAGCAAATTAAATACTTCATAAACTTAAAAGTAGTTTTCTTCAATAACATGTGTGGTGCATCCATTTAAAATTTGTCTAGAACAGTATATATTTTGAGTTACTTCACTTATACCAATATTATCTTCTACGTTTTATTACCATCACTGGGTCGATACCTCTGCTGGTGGACTATTAGTCCCCGAGGGTATCATCCGCCCAGTAGTCAGTGCTTCGGCACTGACATGGTTTAATAGTTTAATTCAAACCTTCCAAATTTGTAATATCATATGTAAAATTCCCATTTACCGTAAAAAGGTGGTTTATATCCCATAAATTTCTTCTTGTAATCGATTGAAGGAAAGGAATTCATTATTCTCATCAAGTAAATCATTTATAAAAAAATATTCCTGCCTCACACCATTTATAATAAAAAAAAACCAATGGCATTATCAATTTTGTACTTTATATTAAACCATATGGATTGGGTAAAAATATTTATAGGAATATCATCACTTTCTGACCTCTCCCTTAATGTTCCCCAGTTTTGAACGATATCTGTCCAAAATCTGTTAAAATGTCATGCGACTTTTGAGAGTGCATATTGGTCTAACATCCATATTTTATCCGCCCCATATTTATTATTCTGATCAATAAATAATGTCTTCCATGGAGCTAGTTTAAGGGGTCCAATATTTTATTTATCCATACCATTTTCAGTTCGTGGCAAACAGATTCTATATGTGGCATTTTAAATCCTCCCTCCTCACACTGGTCAATAATAACTTTCCAATTAATTTTGTCTGGCTTTTTACTCCATAATAATGAATAAAACATGCTCTGTATTTCATTTATTATTTTATCTAAAGGGTTGGGAAAAACAGTGAGAGATTGGCATTACTAATGATTTTATTACTGTAATTTTTTCCATATAAGCCAGATCCCAATAAATCCATGCATTTAACACTATTTTAATTTGTTTTCTATCTTTTCTGTTTAAAATGTATAGATGTTTTGTTTTAGTAAAAAGATCATAGTTAGAACCATGTAATTTAAATTTTCCAGATTGGTTCCATTCTACTGTTTATCCTGGTAATAATCTTTCTTTTGAAAGTACTTTTGACCCACTCCATATGGCTTCATTTTCTTTCTAAGTTTGCGTTTAGTCCTGCATATTCTGAGAATTTTTCTAAAATATTTTTTTTTTGTAGATATTTTCTAAGCGAGTCATCACACCCATCTAAAATAAGAGCTGAGTCATCTGCATATTGACTAAGTAAATTTTGTATGTTCTACTTTCCCATTACACATATAATATATTACAGATATATTTAGCAGAACAGTGTCAGTCATTACCTATTAGCATTACAAAACATTGTCATACAATGTACATTTAAATACAGTATTTGCTTGTGTTACCATCATTGTTAGTTTAAATAATTAACTAATAAAAAATAGATCATTTTCAAAAGATTTAATTTTCGGAATAGAAATTACATACTTCATAAGCTTAAAAGTGGTCTTTTTTATGTAGATATTTTCTAAGCGAGTCATCACACCCATCTAAAATAAGAGCTGAGTCATCTGCATATTGACTAAGTAAATATTAAGAGTTATTTATTTTCATTCCATTTATACTAGTATCATTTGTTAATGCTGCGCTCATTAATTGTAATGCCAAATTAAAATCATTAAACATTACAAGACTACGACATGCGACGTTGAACATCCAGGTCCTTACTTGAGACATACACAAAACAAGACGGGGTTATACCTGTTAATGGGATCCCAACCCTCCCCTTTTGATCACTGGATATTCATTGGCAATATGTATATATATAAACAAAGGATAAAAACAGCATGCACAGCTTCGCTTACACTCAAATAGATCACATACTATCACAAAAAAGAAACGCAACATGTGAAAAATATAACCTATTTCAAATGTTCAACATCATTTTAAAAAAAGAAATAGGCATTACATTACACTGGACATTGGCACACTGGCTGCTCAGACTTTAAAGTTAATTAAAATGTCAAAATCTATAACATTAAAGTCCATAGCGTTTAGATGACGTCACTTCAAAGTCAATATCTGTTGTGCCCACCATTAGTCTGTAGCACAGCACGGTCACATCAACAGCCCAAGATAACTTCATCCGGGTACTTCACCTGGGAAACCAGACCGTGAAAGCAAGAGAAAACAACATCATATGTCCGAGGTCTCCGACGAATATCGGCACAGACAGTCAGAAACCGTCTCCGTGAAAACGGCTTTCGCACCCACCAGACGTCCTTACTTTCGAGCAGAACCGCAAACACATATTCTTGAGCAAGAATGGGGGAGAATTCCGCAATACAGTATTCGTCGATTGATCGAGTCTATGGCGAGATGGGTCCGTGTTATGTTACAGGCTAATGGTGGGCACAACATATATTAACTTTGAAGTGACGTAATCTGAACGCTATGGGCTTTAATGTGATAAAGTGTGCCATTTTAATGAACTTTAAAGTCTGAACAACCAGTGTGCCAAATTTCAGTGTAATATAATGCGCATTTCTGTATTTAAAATGATATTGACAATTTGAAGTAAATTTTATTTTTTCACATGTTGCGTTTCTTTTTTTGGAGAGTATATATATAAACAAACAATAAAAAAAACCTGGACAGATTCGCTTCCACTCAAAAAGATCACATACTATCACAAAAAAGAATAACAACATAAACATGGACACTACAATAGCTGGGTCAGTGAATGACAACATAAACCTGGATAGTACAATAGCTGGGTCAATAAATAACAACATAAACATGGATAGTACAATAGCCGGGTCAGAGAATGACAACATAAACATGGATACTACAATAGCTGGGTCAATGAATGCTGTAGTTAATTGGCTACTAGCTATGAAGGTAGACTCTGTGGATTAAAGACTCTGTACACAAAAATAAATCATAACTGATACTTTTAACATATTTGATATAGTGATGGACATTCAAAGAAATTAATGGTGTTCTTGGGAGACCAGAATAAATAGGTAATCAAATTGTTGGAATAAAATATTAAACAAAGAATAGTAATATAATATGGAATGAAATATAAATTACTACCTTAATTGCTACTTGGACCTACTAAAATGAATTTGCATCAAACACTGAATTATAGTTGCTAAGTCATAGCCTTTACACATAATCGGTTGTGTAATGGTTAGCGTGCTCGCCTCGAATGTGGTATCTCGTGGATTCGATACCCGATCAGGTCAAACCAAAGACTATAACGTTGGTATCTACTGCTTCCCCGCTAAGCATGCAGCATTAAGGAGAAAGGACAAAGACTGGTTGGCATGGAATCCTAATAATGTGTGTGGGTTGGCGATATGTCTATCTGCGGACTATTGTTTCAGTCAACTAACACCATAAAAATCCAAGTAAGCTTGTTGGTCTAGTACAAAGCGGATATCATCACCATTTTATTGAAAATTAATTTATTCTCGCCATGATATAGCTGAAAATTGCTAAGTTGGTGTTAATCAACACCCACTCAATCATAACATTTACAAATAATTCTTTAGATGTGTCAGATTTGTACTTTTAGCAATTTCAATTACGTCGCCATAAAAACATGGATGGGAAATACCCTTTTTGATTAGAATTGTATTTATATACAAGATATTTAAATCGGTGATAATATTTTGCGGAAATTTACATGGAGCACCTTTAATTAGCTGCTACCTACCATATGTGTAAATTGTCATATAACATATACATTATCTGGATCAGTGAAGCGTAAAACATGTAAACATCATTCAGGATGATATTGTGTCTTTATTTAGTGTACATTTCCATAGCATTTAAATTTCCATTATCCATTAATTCTCATAAAAATAATAAAAAAAAATCTTCTAAATTAAGAAATGCCGTTTAGCTTCAATATTATTACTTTACATCAAAAGAGCAATTTTTTTTTCAGTTATATCTTGGCGAGAACAACTTGCATTTGAATGATATGATGGCAACGATGGACGCCTTGTTCTATAGGTAAACACGCCGAGTTATAATTTAAAGTGGTAGCCACTGAAACAACAGTCTGCGTGTAAACATGTCTCTTCACGCGGACATATTATTTTGATTTTCAGCCAATTACCAGTCTTTGCTTTTACTGCATGGTGCTCTGTGTTTAGCGGAGAAGCAATCAGTGCCTATCACCACTAACGTTGTGAGTTCGAACACCACCCATGCGAGGTGTACTCGATACAACATTATGTGATAAAGTTTGTCAGTGACTTGGGGCATGTCGGTGGTTTTCTCAGGGTACTAAGGTTTCCTCCTTGAATAAAACTGACCGTCACGATATAAATGAAATATTGTTGAAATTGGCGTTAAACACCATAACCTTAACCCTAACTCCCTCTATTTGTTTTTATTTTTTATAATAGAAATGTTATTTTGATGTATATATAATATGATTACTTTTTTTTTATGAAATACTTTTTAAAGAGTTCATTTGCATTTTTCATGGTATAATATTGATATGCATATTCTGTATATTTTTATAAGGTATATGTGAAAAAAAAAAAACGTTTCAAATCTATTTTTGTATTTTGTCTTATTTTATATATTGATATTCTTGCTATGCTTAAAATAAAATTGATCCAATAAAAAATAAAAGTTGTGTCCTTTTTCTACTTTTTTTGATTGACCATGGCATAAAAAAATGATCAATTGTGTGTACTCGGGTATGGCATTGTTTGCTGCAATACCACTGACAAGACAATTGTGTAATATTTAAAGCTAACGTACGATTTGTTGTATATATTATTTGTTCCACATATCCACCCGGTTCAACTTATTGAGGACTGTCGTGGTATGACCGCATAGTAAATGTATGTGGAATTGTATATTGGTGGTTTTCTCCTGGTACATCGGTTTGTTTTCCTCCAGTAAAAGTGACCGCCAAGATAATATTTTTGTAAGCAGCATTAGAAATCAGAATCTTATATATCTTAAGAGTGGTGTATTGTCATTTTTATGTGAAAGAATAATCCAATACGAAAATAAACCATTAAATAAAACTAACAGAAAGAATACACTTTATCACAGCCGTATATCTTTTCCGCCATTTTCAGAATTGTCCTGTTACTCTTTTCCGCCAGTAAATGATATATCTTTTCCGACAATTGATTAAATTACCTGTACTGTAATTAATAGCTTACCTTAACCCAGGTGAGCCTCTCTTGTTCTACACTTGTCAGTGGTAAGCATTGGATGAGTATTAGCTCATATGAAATTTAAAATATTCAAGTTCAGACAGTTTTAACAAAGGTTCTCAGTTCAATAGGTGCGAGCAGTTGGAAAGCATTGCATCATGGATATTACACATACAGAGACGAACCGTGGTAAGAAATCTATAACATACGATGCATATTCCTACAAAAAAGTTAATTCGTTAAAAAATTGAGATGTTGTTTATCGATGCAATACCACAAAATCCTGCAAAGCTACCGTAACCACAGATGAAAAAGGAGTTGCAGTTGTGAAAATGAAAAATGAACATAATGAACATAATGAACATAATGAAAATGACGAGAAAAAGGTTGAAGTGAAACAACTCCACGTACGGGGACATGACCTCACGTCCGAGTAAAATCATCTGTCAAGAAATACAGATACAGGGAAAAAAGTTACTAGAGACAAATGACTTAAGAAATCTGGCACAGTCACTATACCGAGACCTACCGAAATTACATAAAAACATAAGGGATGTTCATGATGCTCTTGATGTTCCGGATTTGAATACAAACAAAGACGAGGGCTTTGTGGTTAGAAATTATAGTGAAACGGGTATTTTGATCTTTACCTGTGTTACAGATCTGAAATGTCTTTCCGACCAAATCAAAGAATTGTTTATCGACGGCACGTTTAAATGTTGCCCTAAATTATTCCTCTAGTTATATACCATACATGGATATGAAAATGGGAATTATATGCCATTGGTGTTTGTGTTACTGAGATGTGTTATGATCAGATGTGGGATATGCTCCATTATATGCGTAGAGAGAGAGAGAGGTCTAGTATTTTCTCCAGAGACAGTACATATTGATTTTGAACTGGCTATGCATAACTCTGTTCATCGCAACTTCAGACAAGCTATTTTCTGATGCTGCCGTTTTCATCTGGGCCAAAGTATGTGGTGTAAGATACAGACCATTGAATTTAGTGCACAGTACAGAGACAACGATTCAGAGATTGGGAAATGGTTGACTCTGTTTTATGGTCTCTCCTCTCTGGCTGCAGAGGAGATAGAATATTTATTTGTTTTGGATATTATGTCTAGCGCGCCAGACGATACAAAATGTCATCAATTTGCAGACTATATTTTAGAAAATTACGTGTCTTCTGATGCAAGATACCCCCTCAGCTTTGGGGAGATATTCCATGGAAAAGAAGTAAGCGAACAACTAACGGACCGGAAGTATTCCACTCGCACTTCAACGAACAATTTTATTCCACCCACCCCAGCATATTTACCTTCATTGATGTAATCCCCAAAATTCTGACGACGACTTACGTTAAAATGAGATGCCTGAATGTCGAATAATTTGCGGAAATAATTTCTAGCGGAAAAGAGTATTTTTTTTCGAGGAAAACAGTATCCGATTCGCTGAAATTGTAAAACGCCGTTTATCACAATAAAACCTGTATTAACCATTTAAATGAAAGATAAAGACCATATATATTACTAAGATGGAAATGTTATTAAGTTCTATATTTAGATGTTATTTGTGATAATAAGACAATTATTTCTTTCATTTGTATGTAACTTGACTTTTTAATTATCAAAATTAGTGAAATTTAATAATAAATATTCATTATGTTTTCATATTTCATGTGTGCTTATATAGTTTTACAGATTGATATAAATATTCATTATTAGGTTTTTCATATTTCATGTGTGCTGATGTAGTTTTAAATTTTAATAATAAATATTCATGATTATGTTTTCATATTTGATCATATTTCATATGTGCTTATACAGTTTTAAAATTTAATAATAAATATGCATTATTGTATCTTGTCAGTGGTGTATGGGCAAACATTGCAATACCCGAGTACACACAATTGATTCTTTTTGCATGGCCAATAAAAAAATAAAAAAAGGTCACACCTTTTAATTTTTATTGGATGAATTTTATTATAAGCATAGCAAGACAAAATACAAAAACCGATTTAAAACGTTTTTTTTTCTCTCACATATACCTTGTAAAAATATACAGAATATGCATACCAATATTATACCATGAAAAATGCAAAGGAACCCTTTGAAAAGTATTTGATAAAAAACAAAAGTAATAATATTATATATACATCAAAATAACATTTTTCTAAATTTAATTTAATAAATAAATAAATAAATAAATAAATAAATAAATGTCACATATTTGATCATTCATAAACATATAAAACGGTTTCATACATACAAATAAAAGATCAAATGCACAGCATAAATAAGACTTACGAGACACTTATAAATGCATACATTAACAATCAGAACATTGTATTTAAAAGGGCATAATAAAATAAAAAAATAACATATTTCTTAAAAGTGATTTCAGACTAAGTAAACGATTTTGAAAATACAATTCAAAGTAAATCAAATGTGATAACTAGTATCTTCCATTTCTATTTCTCCTATTATAATTATGGATTTCGTCACAATTCATTAAGCTTATAAATTTAACATCAAAGTTTAAAACAGTTGATTAGAAAATATCTTTCGTTTTCCGTCTGATTGGCACGCACATAGCATTTAAAGGGATTTGCGGATGGAAATATCGACCAGTATCGATGGCCAGCGGCAAAGACCTGCTACGGAACAGGGACGTAACACGACGAACTAACCTCGGTAGTTTTAATTTTACGTGTTTTGCTGTCTCTATGGAAGTTTTGAACAACCTGAAAGTACGGAGTTTATTTCCATTTATATTGTTAGTGTCATTAAATAATTCATGACTTTTGTGTCATGTGTACCCAATGTTGCTAGTGTCTCCGGACTGTCCACTCTTGATTGGTCCTTCGGTTTTCTCTAAAGTCATGTGTCCTGTATACCCAATGTAGCCAGTGTCTCCGGACTGTCTATTCTTGATTGTTCCTTCGGTTTTCTCTAACGTCATGTGTCCTGTGTACCCAATGTTGCCAGTGTCTCCGGACTGTCCATTCTTGATTGCTCCTTCGGTTTTCTCTAGTGTTTATTATTTTTTATATAAGATCTATATGTTGGATATTGACTGAATATTAAAGTTATCATTGGCTATTACAACATTGATTTATTATCTTTATATTTACCTGACGGGACGGAAACCTGTGTTTGTCTTTTTGTCTGTATTTGCTATGCATAATGATGACGGTATTTTTAATGTCGCCTCACCCGTATTTTGTTTTCTGATTGATAGCCCCGCATCTGGGATATTAAATTATATACACCAAGTAACATCAAAATGACAAAGATGCCAGGATGTAGCCTTTATCGACTGAAGTAAAGAGTAACGCTCAACATCAGTCCAGCTGCTGTTTCACACCCACTTTTGGGTATGAGTTTCGGTCATTGTTAACGATCCTACTGTGACTTTGAAATGTAGAATAGCAATGAAAGTGCTGTTCCTCTACTTCAATTTACATGTATGTGAAGTGTAATGACGAATAGTCTCCCATGTCCATTTACTGCCATGTCTTTTCTTACTAATCAAAGTTTCAGCTATGTCGTGTCTATCAGACTTATTAGGGGGACACGGAGGGTTGTAAAGAATTGACCGTTGACACCTCCAGTCGTGGTTGAATGTCTACAAGCTTAAACCCTTCAGGTGGGTATTTGTGTTCGAATTCACATCAGTGGTTTTAAGTTTCTGGTCATAAATCAACTAGTATTGAACAATTAGGAAGTTTAGGATTTTGTTTCACGGTATTTTGTACTTTTGGCTCTAGTGATCTCGCTGTACTGTTTAATTACGCCGTTTTAAATACAATTTAATACACTTCCTAGTTGGTTTATTAGAGCAATAATCTAAAAAAATCTATTAATTTTCGCTTCATTGGAATATTTCTATATATTGATTTAAATACAAAATTTTAGGGAAATTCCAAAATACGTTTGTGTTTACTGATGCAGATCAGGGAATGGCATATTTCATGCATATGTAATTATATATATATATAACGGCATACGTAGTTGTTCACATTACATTAGAACAATTAGTTTGTTAATTTATCTTTAGAATACTACAGACCCTGGATCGTTTAACTTAACAGATATTTCGTATCGTTTGCGTTTTTCGTTCGTTTCGTTTGCGTGTATCGTTCGTTCGTTTTTCGTTTTCCGTTCGTTTGCGTTTTGTGCGTTTAATTTATTCTTTCGTTTCGTGTATCGTTCGCCAGTTTAATTAGACTAATACACGAAACGAAATACGAACGAACGATACACGAAACGAACCCACGCTACGATTTCTAGTTTAAAATAACTACCACAATTTCAATCTTACTATTAAAAATTTTTTTTTAATTAAAGTGTAAACAAAAGTTTACATATAAAAACATGTGTTTCCTTTATTTACATGTACCAGTAATTTTGTACAATAAGGGAAAACATATTTAATAAATGCATTTTTTCTTTAATTTACTCTAGGACAAATAAACAAGAAATCATCTACGTGTATGTAAACAATCGCCTCTGGTAGATTCACCTGGGAAATACATGCACTGCAGGTGTGAAATGTCAATTCTTACATTTGTAATTTCATTCTAATTAACAATTATATGACCTCTTGAAGCCACACGCCTCTCGGACAGCTTAACCGAGAAAATAACTGATACACCTATGTCTGGTTGGAATTGTCAATTCAGAATCCGAATAATTATAAATATTAATTCTGTATAATTATATAAATATAAATTCTGTATAATTATATAATTAAATAAATATAAATTTTGTTTAATTATATAAATAGAAAGTCATATTTGGAAGTCAAATATATGAGATTTAAAATTTAATCATAAATATAATTATTAAACACATTGGTAATATAAACTATTTAATATAAATTGTATTATCCTATTACTTTACCTACTAATTTATCATTTATATAAATAACTTGCTTATAAAATATAAGATTACAGAAGTTAATCACATAAAATATAAGATTACAGAAGTTAATCACATAAAATATAAGATTACAGAAGTTAATCATATAAATTTGCACAAAAGTCATTCAAATAATATCACGATACTATTCGTGTATCGTACCGTCGTTTCGTGTATCGTTCTTGGTTTCGTGTATCGTGCGTTCGTTTCGTGTGTCGGGCGTTCGTTTCGTGTATCGTGCGTTTGTGTCGTGTATCGTGCGTTCGTTTCGTATATCGTGCGTTTTTCGTGTCGTTCGTTCGTTTTCGGTTCGTTTCGTTTGCGGTTTTCGTTCGTTTGCGTTTCGTGCATAGTGTAAACTTATACGATCCAGGGTCTGTACATCGATATGGGTACATATGCTTCCTATGGAATACTTGTTTTATTATCTGTTTTATGCAAACATTCTGTAAGTGGTAATACTTAATATATAGTTAAAGTATATATAGAGCTTCATGTGAAAATTATTCAATTTTTAGTTTTATTATTGTAGCAGACCAATCGAAAGGAAATAAAAATATAATATTTTCTTCAATCTTCCTTCATGTCGTTCAGGTTCAAGGTGTTTAACACCACTTTCAACAATATTTCAGCTATATCGTGGTGGTTAGTTTTATTGGTGGAGGATGCCCGGAGAAAACCACCGACCTGTCGCAAGTTACTGAGATACTTTATTACATAATGTTATATCGAGTACACCTCACCATGAGCGGGATTGGAACTCACAACGTTAGTAGTGATAAGCATCGATTGCATAGGTGGTTGTAAATTCAACTACCATACGATCACGAGCACGACTGTCCCTTAATTGAGTAATCCGACGATACTACTACACGGGTATCGGAATTTTACTTCGATTTACTTTTTGTAGTATTGAAATCGAAAAATGACCTCTCCCAGGTTGAGATCCATTAGATTAAGTGGACTTTATTGTTCGTTATATTTTCTTATAATTTTCATTTAAAATCAAAATGTTTCAAACAAATATACAGAAGTTATTTCTTGACCAATTTGATGAGCCATTTCTTGAAAATGAAAAATGATTTACGCCAGATTGAGTTACAGTAAGTCGATAGAGTTTTTTCTCAACTCCGATTGCACCCTATATATTTCATGTAAAACCACAATTAAAAAAATTATACAGAGGTTATTTTCTTAACAAATTTTTCTGAAATTTCCGCTCAAACGCAAAACGTTTTGAAGGTTTTTAAAAAAAACAACTGTGTATAATTTTGTGATATTAGAATAAAAAAAAAAAAAAATACGATTTAACACAACTTTTAATTTGAACGCGACAAGCTACTATACTATTGTAGTAATTTTGAACTTCAAGAATTCAAAACTATATTTGATTCATGAAAAGTTGAATACTAGGAATAAAAAAAATGTAATCAAATTATGACGAAACACTTCAAAACATTTTGCTTTTATGAACGAAAATTTCAGTGAAATTGTCCAGAAATAATCTTTGAAAAATAAAATGTGAAACATATCTAGGGACGAACCCTTATGTCCACTTAGTGTAACTACATACTTCAGTATCAACACTTAAGAGGTTAATAACGGAATTTACTTAAAGTAACTATTTTCTGTCTTTCTTTCAAGAAGATTATGAAAATTTCTTGTTTAAGAGTGAGTTAGAGGAACAGAGACAGGCTGTTAATGACAGTTCATTTTCCCTGGCGCTAATGACATTTGCGAATGAGATTAAAAAAACACAAACTTTTAATATTCTATGTGACGGAGATTCTTCATTGATATTCGGATGTCTTCGAAGAGGTGGCACATTTATATATTTCAAGGGTCTTGGAAAGATATCTAGGGACGAACACTTATGTCCACTTAGTGTAACTATAGACTTCAGTATCAACATTTAAGAGGTTAATAGCGGAATTTACTTCAAGTAAATATTTTCTGTCTTTCTTCCAAGAAGATTATGACAATTTCTTGTTTAAGAGTGTGCTTGAGGAACAGAGACAGGCGATTAATCACAGTTCATTTTCCCTGGCGTGAATGGCATTTACGAATGAGATTAAAAAAACAAAAACTTTTTATATTCTATATGACGGATATTCTTCATTGATATTCGGATGTCTTCGAAGAGGTGGCACATTTCTATGTTTAAAGAGTCTTGGAAAAGCCTACGACCAGAAGGTGTTCCAGTAAATTTACTCGACATTTTATTGGAACTTGGGTACTATCTTCGTAATCAATAACGGAGTCATCATTTATCGTTCTAAAATCGACAATAACATTACAATCGAACAATTTTTGCTTGAAATTCGCTGAATATACAATACGTTAATATTTAGAAAAAATAATCAAAAACTGCAAACACATCCTCGTGTAATGACTAATTAATGTGTTAACAAAAAACACAAAAATACTGGATTTTGTGCTCTTTGAATTGAGAAGTGAAGCTCATCTTTATTATATAAAAGACAGCAAAAGAGTATGACAAACAATATGTCACTATGTGTGCCCAGAAATATATAATTAACAAACTTGAAACGTTTTACACCGTGCTGACAAATAAATCCCATGGATTCCAAAATATAGGAATGAAAAAGTAGATATCAAAATTAGTGCGCACGACGCGTTTCTGGAATAACCTTTATCATGTACGTTGAAAGTCAAAAGATTGGAAAAAGCCAAAACAATTTAAAGTATTGGGGAGCAAAAAACTCAAAGGGCCTAAATAATATAAACATAATTGGCTAAGGTCTTCTATTTCTGAGAGAGGAGACCTTAGTTTTAATAATAATAACATTATTTCGGAACTGTAAATTTCAATAATAAACAAATATTATATAATCCAAGTCTGTGTGCGAAGTAGTGAATACTTGGCAGATAGTTCACCAGCAGGGGTATTGATTCAATGGTAGCAATAGTGTACGGACCATCGAAAAGCAAAAGTTGGACATATCCAAATCTCGGACATATAATCTGTTTATAGCCTGTCCTTATACAACTCTCAATATTTTTCCATCGGCAGTTCAAAATTGTTTCCACGTTGTCTTGCCTATTATTTTACATATTTTGTTCCAGTATTGTTATAAATACTGTTATAGTGACAGCCGGAACCGTTGAACCGTAATGAAAGCGGGAGGTTTGGCGCCTTAAAATCTGATCCAACCCACCATTTCTTTGGAAATGTCTGTACCGAGTCAGGGTCATTACGGTTTTCACAGTTTTCCGGTTGTTGACTGATCTTGTCTGTTTATATACTTATGAGTTTTGACTTTCCCTTTGGAAGATTGTTCAGAGTTCGGTAATTTTGTTATTACCCTTATTCTTTAAAGATTATATATTTTCCGTGTAATGTGTATGGCAACCATAGCAGGATTGCTGAAGAATTAGCTAAATGTACAATATACAAAATGAAGATGGTTAGTCAAGACTTTTCATAATCAGCATATACATTCCATGTTTAAAATAACGTTAGAGAATACCGAAGGGGCAATTAAAAAAGGACAATCCAGAGAAATTAGAAACAGGGAACACAAGACGAAGACAACCACAACATAATATGTGTTAGACACCACTGAAAACATACACAATTCACACGGAACTCAGCACGTAAAGACACATAATAGGGCAACACAAAACCTGAAAAGTTCAGCAATACGGACACCATCAAAAAAAAAAGAAAAAAACAAAAAACAAAAAAACAACCAATGGGGTGAACTCCGGTGCTTGCGAAGGGTAAGCAGTAACTCCTTCTTATATATACACAACAGGTTATACATATATACAGTAAAGTCCGGTAAAAGTATTTGCAATAACAGAGGAAATAAACTTCTACGTAACAGTAAAAGATCCATTGTCATGTGCAATATGGATATTTCGTACCGGTCGTTCAGATTGTGGTGACTATCGTAGAATTTTTAAATTACGCTGAAACGAAAGAGTTTTAGTTACACCGCCGATTATGATCTCTGCCACCTTAATGCATAGAAATATTTAACGTTTCATTGCCACAATATAACGTTATGTTGTTTTTTTGTTTGTAGGTTATGAAAGATGTACCTATGGAACGAATTACTATTATTGTAATACCGGCTCCTGCTGTAAAATAAGTGGACGTTGGTATTGTACTGGATCAACGTATAGCCTCTCAGATTGCGATACATTTTCCCAGTAAGTAAATGCTTACATTAATTTTGTTAAGTGAGTTTAATGCCATAGTGCAGCTATATCATAGCTAGAACAAATAACATTCACATTAGATGAGATGATGATGATGTCCGCTTTGTACTAGACCAACACGCTTAGTTGGAATTTTATAGTGCTAGATCACTGAAACAACAGAGATATTACTCCATTAGCACACATTATTCTGATTCTGAGAAAACCAGTCTTTGTTCTTTCTCCTAAATGCTGCATTAGTGGAAAAGGAACACATTCCAGTGGTATAGCTTTTATTTTAACCCGGCCAGGCTTGAACCAACGATCTACCACACTCGAGGCAAGCACGTTTAAATCTTATTTACCTGTGGTCATCTGTGAGACAGTTAATTGTTACAGGGAAAAACTTCATGCAAAATGTACCATCTATGACTTCTATAGAGTTAGGGTTAATGATGCTGCTACAACAATAAGTCCCATTTCATGTACTCAAACAGTAAGTCCAAGTTTATGAACTCAGATATATTCATGCACTAAAATAAGTCATAATTTACTCTTATTTTAAAATAAATTAATTTAAGTTGTAATTAACTTAAATGATACAAACATTTGAAAGTAAGGTAACATAAGTTGAAATTAACTTAAATAATACAAACATGTTTAAAATAATTTAATTTGAATCGTAATTAACTTAAATAATACAAACATGTTTAAAATCAATTAATTTAAGTTGTAATTAACTGAAATAATACAAACATCTATAGACATGTATTTCCATTGTAGAACGACAACAGTAGCGCCAACAAGTTCAAAATTGGTGTAAGTACCATTACCATACTTAATCTTAAGTGTATTCAACATTCTATATTCAGTTGAAATATTCATTGGTGTGGCTTGTGTATTTAATTTATGCTGAAAAAGGTACAATCAAATCTACCCATGAGGTCAACACTAATAAGCATATATTAAATTATCATCTTTTTCTTGTTCTGTTATGGAAAATTTCATATGAATTGAACCTCTTTTTAGGGTCACCTGTCTTAAAACTCATTTTTTTGTGTGTCCCAAATGTGACATCTTAATACAGGTTGACTGTAATACCTCAAAATTACTTAGTCTTAATCAAGAAGGATACCGGTCTGTGTTAAATATTTTGTTTATATAAACGTCAGAAAATTTAGCTCGACGGTTTTAGAGGTAGATTTATAACTGAAAATCTGTTTTTCTATGTTTTTTCTAAGTTATTTAAGGTACAATTAGAGGTGATTGTTCGATTTGTTGATAGTGGTGGAATTGTTGACTATCACCGTTTACAATTAGTTTTTATAATAATAATACAATCACAGAAGAGGGGACTCTATGGTCATGATCTTATGGAAGTTGGGTTTACAACTATATGTGCAATCAGTGCCTATCATCAATACAAATGTGAGTTCAAATCCCGCTCGTGGCGAGGTGTACTCGATGCAACATTATGTAATACAGTTTGTTAATGACTTGCGACAAGTCGGTGATTTTTTCAGGGTACTCCGGTTTTCTCCACCAATAAAATAAACCGCCACGATATAAATGAAATAATGTTGAAAGTGTCGTTAAACGTCATAACCTGAACTCATTCTCATTGTTTGTCCTCCAACGTTACCACGTAAGACATTACAGAGGGTACGGTTCACTTTGACATGCGAGTTATACTGATTATTAAAGCCATCGTAATAACTGTGGTTTAAAGAAAGGTATTAAAACTGTGGTCTTTTACCAATCGATATTTTTCTGTTTCAGATTTTTTATTTTGTGTTTGGTTCAGATTTTTTGTTTTGTGTTTTCCTACATCCATATCTCTTTGTGATAAACACAAAAGTGGGTACTGACGTAATCCTGATTCGTCAAGATTTCCCAGTAAGGATATATATCCCAATTTTGTTCCTAACTACGGTTCTCCTGTCTCGGAGATATATTACCTTAGTTTATTTATCACTGATAATGATTAATTCATACACTACTTATCATTGCCCATTCGTTATTTGCTTTGTTATTCGGTTAGCCGTGATTTGTTATCACTATTCACAATGAAAGAATAGTTGTGCGATATATATTTTATTAAGCTGAGAAACAAGGGTTCTAGTCCAGTCAATCTGTCGCTAAAATGGCTAAAAATCAACAAAATTGTTAAATATCATGTAATAGTACTGTCTTTATTGAACAGGCCACTTTATGTAGTTGGTGCCATTGTTGGATTTATTGTGCTTGCAGTTATCTTGGGTTGTGTTGTTTCCCGTTTACAGAAGAAACACACACGCACCAGTCCCTCAACAGTAGTCCAGTCTAGTACCCAACCTCAAGGGGGTACCTATTATATACAAGGTAACATTCAATGTTCTTTTAACATTCATATTAATACGACGTAAACCAATTGCACAATATGTTTACATTCCTTGATTGGGGAGGGATTGCTGTAAAACGACATGAGAAAGTTTTCAGTGATATCATGGCCAAAATAAGTTACTTATTAATGAGATAAGGATGTTTGTTTTACACTAAGCAAATTCGCTGCGTTTGATTTTTCTGGTTCTGACTTACTGAAATATTAATACTCGTGTTCACATGACGCTCTAATCGGAAGCATGGTCCTGACTCAGAGTGAAACTGACATTACTCATTCTCTATAATAATATGGGCTTATAATTTGGTTTGACGTCCCGACTGGGGATCGAACCCACGATTGACAGCTCTCGAAGCTAACCATTCTATCATTACACCTACTATTTCAGCAGAGAGGTTGTCCGTTCCATTCCATATACCTGTAGAGGTGTGACTAGAAAGCTGGAATGCATCATCAAAATTAGTTCAGGGTCAAATCATCAGAAATAAAATGCACAACAAAAAATACCACACTGTTGGAACAGTTCCAAAACCAACAGAAAAGCACAAAAATACATGACTGCTCACTTTCTAGGCTTGGTACAGGCACTTCATTTAACAGTGGCGTGTTAAGATAGTTTTATGGACCCAACCTTATCTGTCTGTGAACTGCGCGGTCACGCCAGTGTTTTCCACATGTGAGTAAAATGTCTTACAACAGGAAGAAAAGCTTTATTATATAGAGTGTTATCATCTTGAACATTATACATAATATATTGTCATATGTAAAGGGAAAAGTAAAAGGAAAACATAATCCGGATAGACAAAACCGGAAGCGAGAGCAGAAGCCTCGTAATGACAACCTTCTTCTCGATGTTGATAAAATCCTTAGTTGCAATGTCTGTGAAATCAACAAATTAATTCAAGTCATAATAAGAGAGATTATTTGTAATATAATTTTGTTCAAAGCAGTACATTTTCTTTTGAATTAGGTACACAGGGAAATTCAGGAGACAGCACTGCCACATACGCCCCGAAATTGAATAATTATTAGATCCAACCAAGACGATCGAACCGTAAACTCAGGCACAATGTACAACATCGATTGACTCTGCTATTATACTGTTCATGTTTTTGTTATCATTCATTTTTGTGATAGTATGTGATCATATTGAGTGGAAGTGAATATGTACTGTTTTTTTATCATTTGTTTATATATTGTTTGCCGTTGGACATTCAGCTATCCAGAGTGGGAACTTGGGATCCCATTAAACCCCGCCACGTTTTTGTGTCTTTCCCAAGCCAGGATCTGGATTACTAAAGTCATAAGTCGTGGTATTTTTTGCATTCAGTGGAAGAATGTGAGCGGTGATTGTTCGTTTATTTGATACTGGTGGAATTGTTGACAATCACTCTTTATGGTTTCTATTAATAACAATAATATTTAGCCAGTCTACTCTCTTAAAGGTAGTAAAGTCAACAGTTATATCTGACAACATCTTTAACTCTCTCGGGAAAAACTAATTAACTGTAATGAGTTTATGAAAACGGTTGCAAAAATATGAAGAAAGGAAATATCATTATTATTATGACTATTATTATACATTTTTGATTCTTGTACACTAGAAATTACGTAATAAAACTATTTTGGTGTGAGTTTGAAATACATTTATCGGTAATTTGTTACAGTTTCCTTTGATATTTACTACCCGATAAATTTAATAACAACGTTCAGTTGACCACCGACTCGTGATACAAGAAATTATCAGCTGTTGGTCATTTGTCATGCACGGTCTAACGTGACGTCACTAAACGTTTCATTAAAAAAAAGGTCAAAATACAGCAAAAAATCACAAAGCTGTGTTAAAATTGTGAAATTACCGATAAAAAAANCTTTAACTCTCTCGGGAAAAAAAAATTAACTGTACTGAGTTCATGAAAACGGTTGCAAAAATATGAAGAAAGAAAATATCATTATTATTATGACTATTATTATACATTTTTGATTCTTGTACACTAGAAATTACGTAATAAAACTATTTTGGTGTGAGTTTGAAATACATTTATCGGTAATTTGTTACAGTTTCCTTTGATCTTTACTACCCGATAAATTTGGTAACAACGTTCAGTTGACCACCGACTCGTGATACAAGAAATTATCAGCTGTTGGTCATTTGTCATGCGCGGTCTAACGTGACGTCACTAAACGTTTCATTACAAAAAAAGGTCAATATACAGCAAAAAATCACAAAGCTGTGTTAAAATTGTGAAATTACCAATAAAAGAAAAATTATTATTAAAAAAAAAAGTTCAAAGCACAACAAAAATATCACAAAGCTGTGTTAAAATTGTCAAAATAACGATAAAAAAATTATTAGTATTTTTTTTCGCTCGACAAGGATTATCAGGTCCATATCAGATTCGCTCTTCGAGCTCATCTGATATGGACCTGATAATCCTTGTCTTGCGAAAAAAATATACTAATAATTAATATGTATCAACAAATCGATCAATTTTCTGTTTCATGGTAGAAGCTAATCATTTAAGATAAAGGGTTATGGTGTTTAACGACACTTTCAACAATATTTCAGTTATATCGTGGCGGTGAGTTTTATTGGTGGAGGAAACCGGAGTACCTGGCGAAAACCATTGTCCTGCCGCAAGTCAGTGACAAACTTTATCACATAATGTTGTATCGAGTACACCTCGTCTGAACAAGATTCGAACTCACAACGTTAGTTGTTATATGCACCTATTGCATAGGTAGTTGTAAATCAAACTACCATATGCTGAAGACCACGATCACCCCTCAACAACAGTTAAACGACATAGGTGATCAAATGAAAAACAAAATACCACACTGTCGTAAAAATTCAAAAATCAAATCAAAGTCGCAGAAAGAGAAAAAATCGTTACCCGTAACACATAAATACATGACCGCTCACTTTTCTTGTTTGATTCAGGTACTTCTATAAAAAGAGTTGTCATTGAACTAGTTCTATGAGCTCACAACTCTCTCCTTGGTGAAGTGATGAACGTAATGTAATAGTATTTACATATTCATTCATAACATAAAGCGATTCAAAATAAACAGAAAATATTTCTTCACTACAAAAGAAGGGTCATTGAATTGTCATAGTTAACTGACCACTAGCTATGAAGATAGAATATGTTGACTATTTATGCCATTACTCTTTAAGCAACAACAAAAAATGATAACTGATAGTTTTAACATATTTAATATAAATTAGTCATGAACATACAAAGAAAATAATAATGGTATTCGTAGGAGACCAGATTAAATAGGTCATCGAAATGTTAGAATCAAATAATAATCAAAGACTTGTAATATAATATGGAATGAAATATAAATGTACCAGTTTAATTGTTAGTTTGCCCTACTAATGTAAATTTGCATCAAACACTGACCCTAAATCATAGCCTTTACACAACATCGGTGGTTAGCATGCTCGCATCGAGTATGGTAGCTAGTGGGTTCGAGCCCATTTCGGGTAAAACCAAAGACTATAAGTTGTATTAGTTGCTTCTCCACTAAGCACGAAGCAATAAGGAGAAAGAACAACGACTGGTTGGCTCGGAATCGGTATAATGTGTCCGAGTGGGGCGACATGTCTACCCGCATACAGCTGTTGCGGTAATCTGGCACTATAAAAAATCCAATTAAGCATGTTAGTCTAGTACAAAGAGGGCATCGTCATCATCTCATTGAAAAATAACTTGTTTTCGCCATGATATAGCTGAAAAATTGCTGTGTTGGCGCTATGCAACTCTCACTAACTCATAGCCTTTACAAATATGTGTTTAGATGTGTCAGATTTGTACTTTTCAATTGCAATTACGTCGCCATAAAACATGGATGGGAAATACCTGTTTTGATTAGAATTGTATTGATATACAAAACCTTTATATCGGTAATAACATTTTGCGGAAGTTTACATGGAGCACCGTTGATTAGCTGCTACCTACCATCTGTGTAAATTGTCAAATATGATAAACATTGTCTGAATCAGTGAAGAGTACACTTTAAAACATTTAAACATCATTTATGATGGTATGTTGTCTTTATTTAGTGTACATTTCCATAGCATTTTAATTTCCATTAATTCTTTAATCATATACAAAAAAAAATGATAAAACAGGATCTTCTAAATTATGAAATGCTGTTTCGCTTCAATATTATTACTTGACGCCAAAAGAGTATTTCTTTTTCAGCTACCTTTTGGCGAGAACAAGTTACATTTGGATGATATGATGACGATTATACCCGCTTTGTTTTAGACCAACACGGAGAAGCAACAGATATCAATTGCATAGTCTTTGGTTTGACCCGATCGGGACTCGAACCCATGATCTACCGCGCTCGTTGCCTCTTTATATAGAATTCTTTCAATATTTACAATAAAAGTGAATATTCGGTACAATATCCGTATTCCCCAATATGATACACTAATGTTAGTTTACCATTACTTGTGTTTATATTGTTGGTTCACATCTTGTTTTTTTAGGGGCAGTCGTGGTCGTGATCGTATGGTAATTGGATTTATAACTACATGTACCTATGCAATCAGTGCCTATTACCACTAACGTAATGAGTTCGAAATCCGCTTAAGAGAGGTGTGCTCGATACAACATTATGTGATAAAGTTTATCAGTAACTTGCGGCTGGTCGGTGGTTTTATCTGGGTATTGCGGTTTCCTCCACGAATAAAACTGGCCGCCACGATATAATTGAAATATTGTTGAAAGTGGCGTTAAACACAATTGCCCTAACACCTTCTACTCGTTTTTATGCTTGATAAAAATTAATATTAAATTGGACAAATGCGTTAAAGAACTTTCAAAGTCCGCTAGCAGGGCGCTTTGTTCGTTAGGCGGAAAGTTTATTTGTGCCGGCGGAATGACAAATGATGTCTATGCAAAATTTTACACAACGATGGTTGAATCTGTCTTATTTTACGGTGCCGGTAAATATGGGACTAAACAATAGTCTGTTATAAACTGTATTCAGACGGCCCGGAGACGAAAGTGGTGGTTTTTTTTTTACTGTAAATAATTTCATCAACTATATCAACGTGTCAGCAAATGTAAATGACACTTCTTTTGTAACTAAAACAGCCATGAAAATTATTAAAGAAAGATTGACTCAGTTAGATAATGAAGAATTTGTGCATGAATTATTTAATGACTCTAACAATATAAATGAAAATAAACTGCGTACTTTCAGATTATTCAAAACTTCTGTAGAGACAGCTAAATACGTAAAAATACAACTACCGAGGGCAGTCCGTCATGCTACGGCCCTGTTCCGTATCGGGTCTTTGCCGCTGGCCATCGAGACTGGTCGATATGTCCGTCATAAGCTTAATGAATTGTGACGAAATCCA
>MJUT01000724.1:400560-416249 GCA_002080005.1 Gigantidas platifrons
CATGTTTATCTTGTCATTCACTGACCCAGTTATTATATTATCCATGTTTATGTTGTCATTCACTGACCCAGCTATTGTAGTATCCATGTTTATGTTGTCATTCACTGACCCAGCTATCATATTATCCATGTTTATCTTGTCATTCACTGACCCAGTTATTATATTATCCATGTTTATGTTGTCATTCACTGACCCAGCTATTGTAGTATCCATGTTTATGTTGTCATTCTTTTTTGTGATAATATGTGATCTTTTTGAGTGTAAGAGAAGCTGTGCAGGTTGTTTTTGTCGTTTGTTTATATATACATATGTTTATACATATTGCCAATGAATATCCATTGATCAAAACAGGGGCGGGGGGATCCCATTAACAGGTATGACCCCGTCTTATGTTTTGTGTATGTCTCAAGCAAGGACCTGGATTTCCAACGTCGCATGTCGTGGTGTTGTTGTATTTAATTATTTCATTTTGGCATTAGAATTAATGAGCGCAGCAATAAAAAAAAAAAGATAATGGAATGAAAATTAATAACTCGGAATATTTACTTAGTCAATATGCAAATGACTCATCTCTTATTTTAGATGGGTGTGATGACTCGGTTAGAAAATATCTATATATTTTAGAAAAATTCTCAGAATGTGCAGGCTTATTGCCAGGAAAATATTTAAAATGGAACCAACCTGGAAAATTTAAATTACTTGGTGTTAACTATGATCTTTTTACAGAAGACAAAACAGCTAAATATTTTAAACAAACAAATAGAAAAAAAAATAAGAGCATTGTTAAATTCAAGGATGTATTGGGATCTGGCTTATATGGGAAAAATTACAGTAATAAAATCATTAGTAATGCCAATTTCTCACTGTTTTGCCCAACCGTTCAGATAAAATAATAAATGAAATACAGAGCATGTTTTATTCATTCTTATGGAGTTGAAAGCCAGACAAAATTAATAGGAAAGTTATTATTGGCCAGTATGAGGAGGGAGGACTTAAAATGCCAAATATAGAATCTTTCTGAAGCGGACTGAAAATTGTATGGATAAATACAATATTGGACCCCTTAAAATAGCTCCATGGAAGACATTATTTATTGATCAGAATAATAAATATGGGGAGGATAAAATATGGATGTTAGACCAATATGCACTCTCAAAAGAATTAAACTTACAAAAAAAAATCACAGTGATAACTTTCGACAATTTTGAATATGTAAAAGAAAACAAGAAATCGGGCCAATATTTCTACAGAAATTTTTTGTAAAACCTCTTTGAACCATCAACAAAACAACAAGAAAGATGGAAACAGGAATTAAATACAGAAATTGTGAACTGGGATCTGATATACAAAATTCCTTTATATTGTACAAAAAAAACCCCAATAAATTTAATGTTTTTCTATGCAAAATATTGCATAGAATCTTGTGTACTAATTTCCTTCTGTTTAAATGTAAATTAAAAGAGACCCAACTATGTAATTTTTGTAATGAAACAAAAGAAACAATTTTACACTTATTCTGGGAATGTAATATTGTCAAAAGTCTATGGTTGGAAATGGCAGAAATATTAAAAAAAAAAAAAAGTTTAATGAAGAAATTCCTATTTCAGCACAACATATAATACTTGGATCAGACATGCTTGATTATATTAATCATTGTTCTCATTAAGTATTATATCTACTCTTGTAGATTTTCTGGACAAAAACCATGTGCATCAGGTGTAATAAATATACTAAAACGCACATATGAAGCTGAAATTAAATCTGCCACTTTCTATCAGACCCCTGCAATACGAGAAAGAATTATGAAGAAATAGGAAGATAATAATAATAAAGCGTAGATATCAAATTTAGTGCGCACAACTCGTTTCTGGAATAACCTTCATCAGGTGACGCTCAAAATCGAAAGATTGAAAAGCCAAATAATTTTAAAAGTTTTGCGAGCAAGTAAACCAAAGGGCCTCAATATGATCGCCAAAATCGGCTAAGGTCACCTAAGCCTGAGGGAGGAGAACCTTAGTTTTAATAATACTTTCATTATTTAGAAACTGTAAATTTCAATAACACATAGATTTATTAAACCATGTCATTGTCGAAGCACTGACTAATGGGCGGATGATACCCTCTGGGACTAATAGTCCACCAGCAGAGGTATCGACCCAGTGATAGTAATAAAACGTAGAAGATAATATTGGTATAAGGGAAGTAACTCAAAATATATACTGTTCTAGACAAATTTTAAATGGATGCACCACACATATGGATGGTGGGAAAATGTATCCAAAATGACTATTATTGTATTGTATTGTATATTATAAATATAGTTAATTTATTGATGAAAACCACTTTTAAGTTTATGAAGTATTTTATTTGCTAAAAACCACTTTTAAGCTCATGAAGTATGTAATTTCTATTTCGAAAATTATACCTTTTGAAAATGATATATTTTTCATTAGTTAATTATTAAAACTAACAATGATGCATGGTAACACAAGCAAATAATGTATTTGAATGTACAATGTATGACAATGTTTTGCAATGCTAATAGGTAATGACTGACACTGTCCTGCTAAATATATCTGTAATATATTATATGTGTAATGTGAAAGTAGAAAATAAAAAAATAAATGATAAAAAAAAGATAAGAGGTGATTGTTCGTTTTGTTGATATTGGTAGAATTGGTGCTCATAACTTTTTATACATGTACTTTCTTTTCATAAAATGATGAATCATTGTAAAGGACACTTAACATGCATTATTGGTACATCGCAACAAATCTATGTCCTTTGTGTACCTATACACGTAAAACATATTTATGTATTGTAAAAGGATTGCATGTAGTCGAACAGGAACTGTTGCCCTTCCTGAGTACCTGAGTTCATTCCGGTTTTTAGTATGGTTTGTTATTGATATCTTCAAACTTTTCTCAATATGTCGATTGTAGTTAGTTTCATAGCTAGGAACTGCTTACCCTTCCGGAGCACCTGAGTTCATCTCGGTTTTTAGTGGGGTTCGCGTTACTCAATCTTTAGTTTTATATGTATGTTTTGTTAATCGTTGTTTTTCCTTTTGTAGTTTTTCTTTTGGCCATTGTGTTGGGTGTTCTTCTTCGATATACATATTCTGGTTGCGCTTTTGGTATCTTCAAGCTCTTCTTAAATTCAACTAGCTAGATTTAAATTTAACTACCATACAATACCTAAACATCAGTGTTGTTGTAATCTTGTGTTCTGTTAGCAAGAATGTTTAATCTTCTATTATTTTTGTCGGGAGTTCATGTTTAATAATGTTCTTTGTATTTATTTACATATACAGGTGTCCAAGATGATTTTCATATCAGATGATGTTTATGACGTTTAATAGTACTACGACGGGTGTCACTAGAGGAACATCAACTGCTGACCCTTCCGGAGCACCTAAGTTCTTCCCCTCTTTTTAATGGGGTTCGTGTCGCTCATAATCGTTTGTTTTCTGTGTAGTATTATCGTAATTCATTGTTTGTTCTTTAGTACTTTTTCCTATGGTCATTGTAAAGTCTGTTCTTCTTCGAATTACGACTTGTGATAACCCCTTTGGTATCTTCAAACGTTTTTCACTATATTTGGTGTCGGTTGTACAATTCTAGAGATCGAGCAACACGAACCTCACTAATAACTGGGGGTGACATCAAGTGTTTCAGAAGGGCGAGCAGTTACTGCTCCACTAGTCACACCCTTCGTGTTACTGGTAACCGAACATCATCTGAAAGGTAATTCATGTTGGGCACTAGTATAGTGTTAGTAAGAATGGAAATTTAATTACATTAGAAAGTAATCAAAATCAAATCGTTATTATTCTGTAATCAAATATGTATAAGGGGCCCTCGTGACCGTGATCGCATGGTAGTTAGATTTACAACTACCACTAATAAAACTGACCGGCGCGATATAGCTAAAATATTGTTGAAAGCGGCTTTAAACACCATAAAACCAAACCAAAACAATCAAATATATATATGGTAGGACGGTATTCTAGGAAATATATTATATTGTTAACTGTTGTACGTCATACCCGAAAACAATTGTTTTATAAATAGTTAAACATGAACAATTTGTATTGCTACATAAATTAATTGATTGCTTAACATCTAGCGAGCAGTATGTCAGTTATAATCAGGACGAGAACAAGGTCAACATTATAAACATTAACGTCTAGCGAGCAGTATGTCAGTTATAATCAGGACGGGAACAAGGTCAACATTATAAACATTAACATATAGCTAGCAGCATGTCAGTTATAATCAGAACGAGAACAAAGTCAACATTATAAACATTAACGTCTAGCAAGCAGTATGTCAGTTATAATCAGGACAAGAACAAGGTCAACATTATAAACATTAACGTCTAGCAAGCAGTATGTCAGCTATAACCAGGACGAGAACAAGGTCAACATTATATACATTAACGTCTAGCAAGTAGTATGTCAGCTATAACCAGGACGAGAACAAGGTCAACATTATAAACATTAACGTCTAGCAAGCATTATGTCAGTTATAATCAGGACGAGAACAAGGTCAACATTATAAACATTAACGTCTAATGAGCAGTATGTCAGTTGAAATCAGGACGAGAACAAGGTCAACATTATAAACATTAACGTCTAGCAAGCATTATGTCAGTTGAAATCAGGACGAGAACAAGGTCAACATTATAAACATTAACATCTAGCTATCAGCATGTCAGTTATAATCAGGACGAGAACAAGGTCAACAATACAAAATGCAGATAGAAAAGAGGTAGGGATGGGCCAACCGATGCGACTACTTTTGACAGTCACTTGAAAAATATGCAGATAACGGCTACGATGTGCCTATTCTTTCGAAATCTAGAAAAGAGGTGATTAACACGGTACCCACGATGGTCCACGGTCATGCTTTCCGTATCATAACCTGACAACCACATCGAGAGGACACCACTATCCGACACATTGGGACACACTGAGCAGTTATGTGGGTGTGTCCATTGGCCACCTGCATCACTACCCAACAGGCAAACGTCCGTTCCATGTAATCCACAACCGCTGTCACAATAACAAGTAAGCATAGTATAATTAATAACTGACATGAATATGATTGAAGTGAGTACTATACACGGAAGTGAATCATTGTTGCAAGTGGCGCCAGATATCAGACTCTGTATATTGTGCAGTTATTGCTGAGCTATTCATTTTATAAGATTAAAATCAAGTTTGCAGAATATCACTTAGTAACAAAAATACTAAGAACTGATACATATATTTATTTTATCATATCCGATCAAATTATAATATAAAAAAAGTTAGTCTAAGCAATGAAGAGGTTATGCACCTGTAGAAATTGGAGCCATTTACATAGTCTACATGCAAGATCAAAATCACAAACCAATGATATATTGAAGTAGAATATTTACGACTCAATCATATATACAGTTATGTGACAAAAGTGTTTCACGTTTACGAGGTCACGCCAAGTTATGTGGTCGAAGTTTGTTGATGTTTCAGAAGCTATAACTTCATGATCAATAATATTATACTCACAAAACATTCAGTATTTAGTAACATGACCTTTAGCTTTAATTACATGTCTTATTCGTCTTGGTATGACAGATGCAGAAAAAGTTGACCCATTCCAGTGGCACATGTCCATGTACATGTGCCCGTGTATAGGAAGTGACCCCCTTTGTAATGAAATATGTTCTGCTTATTGTGAATGTTATGGATGACTTTTTGAATAATATTACATTACGTTGATCACTTCACCAAGAAGAGAGGTTTGAAACCGAAACACTAGTTAATAAACTTTAATCCTGACCAAACCAACAAGTGAGCGGTCATGTATTTGTGTGCTAGGGGTATTGGTTTTCCCTATTTCTGTGGTTTGTATTTTATTGTTGAATTTTTACGACAGTGTGGTATATTTTGGCTTTTTATTTTATAACTCATGTCGTTTGAACTGTTGTTGAGAGATGGTCGTCGTCGTGATCGTATGGTAGTTGGATTTACAACTACCTATGCAATAAGTGCATGCCACCACTAACGTTGTGAGATCAAATCCTACTCAGTCGAGGTGTACTCGATATAACACTATGTGATAAAGTTTGTCATTGACTTGTGGCAGGTCGGTGGTTTTCTCCGGGTACTCCGGTTTCCTCCACAAATAAAACTTATCGCCACCATATATCTGAAAAATTGTTGAAAGTGGCGTTAAACACCATGTCCCCCTTGTTTAAATATTTAGTTTCTACCATAATACACAGAATTTGTCGATTTGTTGGTATTTAAAACTCACACCAAAATATTTTTACTATGTAGATTCCAGTGTACAAGAATCATTGATAATAGTCATCATAATAATGATATTTTCTTTGTTCATTTTTTGCTAAAGCATCTTTGTTCATGAACTCAGTACAGTTAATTATTTTTCCCGAGAGAGCTAAAGTTGTTGCCAGATATAACTGTTGAATTTACTGCCTTTATGAGAGTAGACTGTCTAAAGATTAACGTTATTAAAACAACCATAAACAGTGATTGTCAACAATTCCACCAGTATCAACTAAACGAACAATTACCGCTCACATTCTTCCACTCAACACAACAAATACCACGACTTATAATGTTAGTAATCCAGATCCTGGCTTGGGACAGACACAAACATGTGGCGGGTTTAATGGGATTCCAACCTCCCCATATGGATAACTGAATCTCCAATGGCAAACAATATATAAACAAATGATAAAAAACAGTACATATTCGCTTCCACTCAAAATGATCACATACTATCACAAAAATGAATGATAACAAAACCATGAACAGTATAATAGCAGAGCCAATCAATGTTGTACAGTATGCCTTAGTTTGCAGTCCCAACGTCTTGGTATGATCTAACAATCATTCAGTATCGAGGCGCATGTGGGAGTGCTGTCTCGTGTGCTCCAATTTATGCCTACTACAATATAAAATGTAGTGCTTTGAACAAAATAACATTACACATAGACTCAATTTGTTGAATTCACAGACATTTTTAAGTGAGGATTTCATGATATATATCAACATCGAGAAGAAGTTTGCATTTGCGAGGCTTCTGTTCTCACTTCCGGTTTTGTCTATCCGGATTATATTTTCTTTTTACTTTTCCCTTTACTTTGCATCTTTCAAATATTACAAATATTATAATTAATTTATTAATATTATTATATTATATTATTTAGGCATCAATGAACTATATAGTATATTTATTTACCTATATTCAAGTACATTTCTTGAGTGTTTTATGTATATAATTAAGTACAGATGACGAAAGCCAATTATATTTACGTTCTAATTAACCATTGTTTTCCTACTGTGCCTTGGGATTGTCTTGTTTACTATCTAATATTTCAATTATGGTTGAGACCATCGGCTTTCTTTGACAGAACTAATATCAACATATGACAACGATTAAATATACTATGTATAATGTTCAAGATTATAACGGTCTAATTAATAACGCTTTCTTCCAGATATATGACATTTTACTCACAAGTGGAAAACATGTGGCGTGGCTGCGCCAGTTCACAAAGAGATGAGGTTGGGTCCATATAACTAGCTTAGCACTGCCACTTTTATTGAAGATCATGTACCAAGCCAAGAAAGTGAACAGTCATGTATTTTGTTGTAGTGTTATCGATTTGCCTCTTTCTATGAATTTTATGTTGGATTTTGGAACTGTTCCGACAGTGTGGTATTTTGTTGTTAATTTTATTACTGATGATTTGACCCTTAATTAATTTTGATGATGCATTCCAGCTTTCAAGTCACATCTCTGTACGGTAGGGAACTCTGTATTGTAATAGTAGGTGTAATCGCCTTAATGATGGAATGATCGAGACGTCAAACCAAATCATAAGCCCATAGCATTATGGATAATGAGCAATGTCAGTTTCACTATGAGTCGGGATCATGTATCCGATTAGTGCGACATTTCAACACGAGTACTAATATTTCAGTAAGCTAGAACCATAAAAATCCAACACAAGGGGTTAGCTTGGTATAAAACAAACATCCTAATCTAATTAATAAGTAACTTAATTTGGCCATGATATCACTGAAAATGTTCTCACTTGGCGTTAAACAACAATCCCTTCCCCCAATCAAGGAACGTAAAAGGATTTTGCCATTTGATTTCATCTTCTTGATATGAAGTTAAAACAACTTTGAATGTTACCTTGTATATAACTGCTACCGTTGTAGAACGGTCTACTGGTGAGGGTTGGGTGTGTTTCCTATTATAATATCTGATACCAAATACAAACGCCACAGTTACAAACGCAAGAAACACAAGAGTGGCAACAGTTCCATGAATTTTCCTGTTTCAATAAAGACAGTACTATTAGATGATATTTCTAATAAATTTACTTTACTATCTAAAAACGAACAATTCTGTTGATTTTTAGCCATTTTACGATAGATTGACTGGACTATAACCCTTGTTTCTCAGCTTAATAAAATATTTAAGGTATAATCCTTCTTTAATTGCGAATATCGATAATAAATCAAGGCTAACCGAATCATAAAGTCAATAACGAATGCGCGATGATAACTAGTGCATGAATTCATTATTATCAATATGATGGCTTTAATAATCAACATAAGTGATATGTCAAAGTGCATGGACCGTACCCTCTGTAATGTCTCAGTTGATAAGGCTGGAGGACAAACTCTTAGAATGAGTTAATGTTAAAGTTATGGTGTTAACGCCACTTTCAACATTATTTCATTTATATCGTGGCTGTCTATTTTTATAAGTGGAGGAAAATGGAGTACCTGGAGAAAGCGAACACTCTGTCGCAAATAATTGACAAAGTTATTACATAATGTTGTATTGAGTACACATCACAATGAGTGATATTTGAACTCACAACTTTATTGGTGATAGGCACTGATTGCACATGTAGTTGTAAATCCAACTTCCATAATACCATGATTAAAGAATCCCCTCTTCTGTATATGTATTATTATTCGAAAACAAATTTTATACAGTGATAGTCAACAATTCCACCACTATCAACAAAACGAACAATCACCTATATAATAAAATATTGAACACAGACCGGTATCCTTCTTGATTAAGACTAAATAATTTTGAGGTATTACAGTCAAATTTGTATTAAGAGGTCATATTAGGTACAAAGAAAAAGTAGTCTTTTAAGATAGATGACCTCTTGAAAGAGGTTCAATTCCTATAAATTTCCTATGGTGGGAAAAGACAAAAAAACAACCTTTTAATACTGGTAACTACTTAATAGAGGTGACCGCATGGGTAGATTTGCTTGTATCTTTTTCAGTGTAAATTGAAAAAAAAACCCTCACACAAATGAATATCTTAACTGAATATAGAATGCTTAATGAACTTAAGATTAAGTATTGCAATGTTACTTACACGTTTGTAGTTGTTGTCGTTGTTCTACAATGATAATACATGTCTATGAATATTTGTATCATTTCAGTTGATTACAACCTAAAATAACTTACTTAAAATGCTTGTATTATCTAAGATAATTTCAACTAAAATTACCTTATTTTAAAAATGTGTGTATCATTTAAGCTAATTACAACTTAAATTGACTAATTTTAAACATGTCTGTATTATTTAAATTCATTGCACCTTAAAATAACTTATTTAAAATGTTTGTATAACTTAAGTTATTTTCAACTTAAATTACCTTATTTTAAAATGTTTGTATCATTTAAGCTAATTAAAAAATAGATTAAATTAATTAAAAAATATGTGTATTATATAAGTTAATTACAACTTAAATTAAGTAATTTTAAGCCGGTTTAATACATTATTTAAGTTAATTTCAATATAAATTAACTTATTTTAAAAATGTTTGTATTATTTAAGCTAATTATAATTTAAAATTAACTTATTCTAATGATGTTGCGACATATACGCATGACAAGATGGATGTTTGATTTATTTCGCTCAATCTGGATTATGTAAACATTTGGAAATATGGATATTTATTGGACTCACTATCAGTATGTATATTCTTAATACTTGGTTTTGGGTTCCGAGCCCTCCTTAGACCACTTTTTGACAGTAACTTTACGTTTTTAGTTCTTATTTAGTCCTGTGATCCCGTTACGATCCGCTCTGTTTTTATACAACTGCAGCTCACTACTATAATTGAGGTTCTAGAAGAGTGCGTCAACATGGGAGATAGAAAAGACAAGAAAGGTAAAAAATCTACAACAGAAATATTAAAGAAAAGTAGAAGTGTCCTCTATGGAGACGAAGTCGAATTATCGTCGGTTTTGAATAACGTTTTGACATTGTTAAATAGAATGGGACAATGGGCTTTCGACCATTGAGAAGAACATTGGAAAAAATACAGTGACTTTGAATCAGATGAATGATAAATTAAATACACTAACTGCAAGAGTAACTACTGCGGAAACTGATATAGTACACGCAAAATCTAGAGTAGCTGACTTAAAACTGAAAGAAGAGTTAGTTGACATGCAGTGCAGAACTATGCTTGATATTCACGGGGCTGGATGAGTAAGCTGATGGAAACAAACTTTCATCTATCAAGAAATGAAAATACCCGAAAGAATCAAGTTTTGCAATATTCACCTCTTCGGGAACAAAAATGCAGGACAACCACGTCCCATCATTGCAAGATTTCTGTATTATTCAGATTTAGACAGTGTTAAAAAGGCAAGATGAACTCTGAGAGGAACCCATTTCGGGGTCAATGAACAATTCCCACCAGCAACAGAGGAAAGGAGACGAAAACTGTATCCTATAATGAAAGAGGAAAAGAAAAAGAAGTCAAAAGTAGTGCTTATCAGGGACAAACTTTTTGTAAATAATGAACTTGTAGCTCCAGATGAAGTTAGGCATTTAGAGCCCCGTCGATTAACCATTAGACCAAATAAACGTCCGAGAGAGACGACCCACCTGCATAGGATAACCGTGGAAGAGAAAAAATAACTGTACTGTCAATAAAATCGATAATGGATTGTTCTCTGTAAACCATTGTTCACTCAATAAAACTGTTATAAATATTCTCACTATCAATGTATGTAGTGTAAAAAAACGTATTCAATACCCTGAATTTTTAGAACTTGTAAATGATTATGATATTTTGTGTTTTGCTGAGACGAAAACGGATGATGTGGACGAAATACATTTATCTGGTTTTCTTATTAAAATGAAAAACAGATTTCAGTTTCGTAGAGTAAAGTCAGGGGGGATAATCATTGGATTCAGAAAATCATTAGGGGTAATATTTCAATTATTGAAACAGATAGTAAATATGTACTATGGTTCAAAATAAGCAAAAACATATTTCGTCTGTAACAAGATGTTCTCTTTGGTATTGTTTATATTTCTCCTGAAAATTCGTTGTATTGTGTTGGCGATCCTTTTAGTGAAATTGAAAACGAATTTCTTAATTTTAGCACAAATTACGATTATTCATGCCTTCTTGGAGATTTTAATGCTCGCACCGCTGAGGAACCAGATTTTGTTGAAATGAATTACGATGAATTTTCAGGAATGTTAGATACTGATAACGAATGTATTGATATGTTGAATGAGCTTAACATTGATATTCAAAGAAAAAGTATGGATCACAGAAAAAATAATTTTGGTAACTTATTACTTGAATTTTGTAAATATAATAATATGTTTATATGTAATGATAGAATGTGTAATGATAAGGGAGTAGGTAAATTTACAAGTAAAGATGGCAGTGTAGTAGACTATGTTATTGGGTCAATAAGTTTCCTCAAGCTTGTTCAAAATCTTTCAGTATTAGACTCAAGTCAGCTATTTTCGGACATTCATACTCCATTATTCATCAAAGCCAAATGTGCAGAAAAGCCAAATCACGTCACTCAAAAAGATGAAACACCGGGAGCAGAAAAGATAAACAATGGGATAATAAAAAATTAAAAAGTTTTGTTGAGAATATTGACCAAGTACAAGTAAATGATATACTTTATCAATTAACAGATATGAGTGAAAATACTATTAATAATGCAACTGTCATAACTGTAGATGCTGTTGTTGAGAAAGTATGCAATTTGTTAACCAATTCTGCAAAATCTACTTTTGGTACGTATACAAAGCAAAAAATATACGTAATGTTACAATTAAGTCTAAACCATTGTTTGATGATGAGTATAGACAAGCAAGGAAGCAATTTAGATGTTCGAAACGAAAACTAAAGCGACATCGTACACAAGCTCTAGAAAATGATACTAAATCTCTGGAGAACAAATAGAAGAGAATTATGGATAAAAGTATCCGTAAACATAGAAAATAGACACTGTAATTTATGTCAATGCCAAGAACTTGGTGTCGAATTTCATTATATAATTCAGTGTTAATCTCTAGTAAATATAAGAAAACAATTTTTAAATCCTTATTTCATACACAGAATTAATATATTAAAGTTCGGTAAATTGCTTCAATCTAAACAAAAATGTAAACTAAGAAATCTTTGCAAATTTATAAGGGTTCTAAATTATTAAGTTGTTCTTCCAGGTTAATTCTCTGTTGTTGCTGTGCTGTATTTGTTGATCATTTTACTTATTTCATCTTGTCATGTGTATTATTATTATTTATGTTATCCTATTGAACAAATTCTTTGTACCACTGTACTTACTATGGTGTTTAAGAAATAAAGAATATTGAAATCAAAAATGTTTATATTATTTAAGTTAATTATAGCTTAAAATTAACTTATTTGAAAAATGTTTGTATCATTTAAGTTAATAACAACTTAAATCAATTTATTTAAATAGGTCTGTATTATCTAAGTTAATTTCAACTTATATTAACTAATTTTAGACATGTTTAGCATATTATTTAAGTTAATGGCAACATAAATTAACTTATTGATGTTTGTATTATTTAAGCTAATTTCAATTTAAATTAACTTATTTAAAAATACTTGTATTATTAAGTTAATTACAAATTAAATTAACATATTTTAAAATTTCTCATATTTCAAAAGTAAACTATGACTTATTTGAGAACATTAAAATAGCTGGGGCTTATTTATTTGAATATTTGAACTGAGACTTACTTAGTTTGAGTACATGAAATGAGACTTATTTATGTAAGTACATGAACTTAGACTTATTGTTTGAGTACATGAATTGAGACTTAATTGTTTGAATACATGAACTTGAACTTATTGCATGAGTACATGAAATGCAACGTATCATTTAGGAGTAAGAGCAAAAAACTGGTTGTCTCGAAATCAGAATATTGTGTCCGATCGGAGCAACATCTCTGTTGTTTCAGTGATCTAGCACTATAAGAATTCAACTAAGCATGCTGGTCTAGTACAAAGCGGACATCACAATCTCATTGAATGTACATGTAATTTGTTCCAACCATAGCTGCAATATTGATCATTTGGCGTCAAACTCACTCACTCTAGTTTTTACATTAGGTGAATCATGATTTTTATTTTTTAATCCTTACATTTTCTTCATGTTTCAGATTCGCGCTAAATAAATCCGCACTACTTTAGAGCTCGATTCCAACATATGACGAGGTGTGTTCGACACAGCTTAATTAGATAAAGGTTTACCATTAACTTGCGGCATTGTGAGTATGCGTTTTTCTCCACCAATAAAACTGACCACCACGACATATTATAACTGATATATTTTTGAAAGTAACGACAAACACTAATAATCACAACCCTCTTACAGAGCGATTTCTTGTACAGATCTTAAGTGAGTATGAGATCGTGTCATTGTAATCAGAATTGCCCGTGTCAATGAGTTAAAATGAAGGATACGAAAGAAATCCAGTATATTATACTGTACAATAATTTAGCTCTTTTAAACGATATAACTCAGTATACTTATACTTTCATTCTGCATTGACAAATGCAGTAGCCTTTCACTGTAAATTAATTTGACTTCATATCTGGATGCCCTCAGCTGACGGGACCCTCCGTGCTGCAGCGCCTTTACCTTAATCCGATACTTCCCTTTTGATCTACACAAACTTAACGACAGTACATAGATGCACACGTATATATATGTCGCCTTTGTTTTAATTCTTTAAAAACAAATACAATGTACATGTAATACAATATTTCTCAATGTTCTGGTTCATCAGGGACCGTCGTGGTCGTATGGTAGTTGGATTTACAACTACCTATACAATCAGTACCTATAACCACTACCGCTGCGAGCTCGAAACTCAATCAGGCGATACAACATTATTTGATAAAGTGTGAGAGTGACTTATGGCAGGTCTGTAGTTTTCTCCGGGTACTCTGGTTTCCTCTACCAATAAAACTGACCGCCACGATATATAACTGCAATATTGTTAAAAATGGCGTTAAGCACCATAAACCAAACCAAACAAACGATTGTTATATCAAATTAACGGATGACGACATGCTATCTTACTCAACTAAATTAATTTAAGCGCTTACTTACTTAGATAATGAATTGCATTCTGAATTGCTGAGGTCCTTAGAAGTACACTTCCAAACGTCGTCTACTTTACAACAGAAGCCTCTAAAACACACATGTGTATTACTACACCTTTCATTATAATCTACAAACAAAAATAACAGAACGTTATGTTATTGTAATGAAACGTTAAATATTTCTCTGCATTGAGGTGGCAGAGATCATAATCGGCAGGACAAATATAATTCTTTAGTTTTAGCGTATTTCTAACCATGAAATATATGCTGATTAAGAAAAGAAAGTTACATTTGTGACCTTGACTAACCATCTTCTTTTCGTATATTTTACAAAGCTAATTCTTCAGCAATCCTGCCATGATTGTAAATCTGTTTACGATCAAAGCCACACACATTATACGGGAAATCTAAAATCTTTACAGAAATGAGGCAGATATAGGACAACGGGACAACGATTTTGGACTGTCGATGACAAGGTATTGAGAGTTGTGTATGGACTATATACCACAGCCAGGTTCTCTGACACCCCTTCCGCATCATCGAGAAGGTAATAAGAAGTCGTAAATCAAAGGAAATACTATAAACGGATTAGAAGTCCGAGATATGGATGCGCCCATTTTTGTTTTTCGAGGGTCCGTGCTCCATTATTGAGTTACTACTATTACGATCACTGGGTCGGTACCTATACCTTTGGTAGTGGACTATTATTCCCCGATGGATACATCCGCCCTATAGTCACTATTTCGCACACAGACTTAGATTATAAGATATATTTATTATTGAACTTTACAGTTCTGTAATAATGTAATTATTATTAACACTAAGGTTCTCCTCTCTCAGAAATATATGTATCGATTCTGCCAGTGTTTCTACGGTTTTCAAATTTGCTGTGACCTGCATCGGCAGTGTAATGGTGTATCGTGCTCACCTTGAGTGTTGTAGCAGATGGGTTCGAGCCCAGATCTGATCAAACCAAAGACAAAAAAATAGGTATTTGCTGCTTCTACACTAAACACTCATTAGAATACATTTGCCGACTATGGCTATATTGCTTAGGCCCTTTGAGTTTCTTGCTCGCCGACAATGGTTATATTGTTTAGGCCCTTTGAGTTTCTTGCTCGCCGACAATGGCTATATTGTTTAGGCCCTTTGAGTTTTTTGCTCGCTGACTATGGTTATATTGTTTAGGCACTTTGAGTTTCTTGATCGCCGACTATGACTAA
>MJUT01000724.1:416254-435103 GCA_002080005.1 Gigantidas platifrons
ACGACAAACACTAATAATCACAACCCTCTTACAGGGCGATTTCTTGTACATATCTTAAGTGAGTATGAGATCGTGTCATTGTAATCAGAATTACCCGTGTCAATGAGCTAAAATGAAGGATACGAAAGAAATCCAGTATATTATACTGTACAATAATTGAGCCCTTTTAAACGATATAACTCAGTATACTTATACTTTCATTCTGCATTGACAAATGCAGTAGCCTTTCACTGTAAATTAATTTGACTTCATCTCTGGATGCCGTCAGCTGACGGGACCATCTGTGCTACAGCGCCTTTACCTTAATCCGATACTTCCCTTTTGATCTACACAAACTTCACGACAGTACATAGATGCACACGTATATATATGTCGCCTTTGTTTTAATTCTTCAAAAACAAATACAATGTACATGTAATAAAATATTTCTCAATGTTCTTGTTCATCAGGGGCCGTCTTGGTCGTATGGTAGTTGGATTTACAACTACCTATACAATCAGTACCTATAACCACTACCGCTGCGAGCTCGAAACTCAATCAGGCGATACAACATTATTTGATAAAGTGTGAGAGTGACTTATGGCAGGTCTGTAGTTTTCTCCGGGTACTCTGGTTTCCTCTACCAATAAAACTGACCGCCACGATATATAACTGCAATATTGTTAAAAATGGCGTTAAGCACCATAAACCAAACCAAACAAACGATTGTTATATCAAATTAACGGTTGACGACATGCTATCTTACTCAACTAAATTAATTTAAGCGCTTACTTACTTAGATAATGAATTGCATTCTGACTTGCTAAGGTCTTTAGGAGTACACTTCCAAACGCCGTCTACTTTACAACAGAAGCCGGTTCTACACACATGTGTATTACTACACCTTTCATTTTAACCTAAAAACAAAAATAACAGAACGTTATGTTGTTGTAATGAAACCTTAAATGTTTCTCTGCATTGAGGTGGCAGAGATCATAATCGGTAGTGCAAATATAATTCTTTCGTTTTAACGTATTTTTAACCATGGAATATATGCTGATTAGGAAAAGAAAGTTGCATTTGTGACCTTGACTAACCATCTTCCTTTTGTATATTTTACAAAGATAATTCTTCAGCAATCCTGCCATGGTTGTAAATCTGCTTACGATCAAAGCCACACACATTATACGGGAAATCTGAAATCTTTACAGAAATGAGGCAGATATAGGACAACGGGACAACGATTTTGGACTGTCGGTGGAAAGGTATTGAGAGTTATGTAGGGACCATACGCCACAGCCAGGTTCCCTGACACCACTTCCGCATCATCGAGAAGGTAATAAGATGTCGTAAATCAAAGGACATATTATTAACGGATTAGATATCCGAGATATGAATGCGCCCATTTTTGTTTTTCGAGGGTCCGTGCTCCATTACTGATTTACTACTACTACGACCACTGGGTCGGTAGCTATACCTTTGGTGGTGGACTATTATTCCCCGATGGATACATCCGCCCAATAGTCACTACTTCGCACACAGACTTGGATTATAAGATATATTTATTATTGAACTTTACAGTTCTGTAATAATGTAATTATTATTAACACTAAGGTTCTCCTCTTGCAGATATATATGTATCGATTCTGCCAGTGTTTCTACGGTTTTCATATTTGCGGTGAACTGCATCGGCAGTGTAATGGTTTATCGGGCTCATCTTGAGTGTGGTAGCTCGTGGGTTCGAGCCCAGATCTGATCAAACCAAAGACAAAAAAATTGGTATTTGCTGCTTCTACACTAAGCACTCAGTAGAATACATTCGCCGACTATGACTATATTGCTTAGGCCCTTTGAGTTTCTTGCTCGTCGGCAATGGCTATATTGCTTAGGCCCTTTGAGTTTCTTGCTCGCCGACAATGCCTATATTGCTTAGGCCCTTTGAATTTCTTGTTCGCCGACAATGGCTATATTGTTTAAGCCCTTGGAGTTTCTTGCTTGCCGACTATTGTTATATTGCTTAGGCCCTTTGAGCTTCTTGCTCGCCGACTATGACTATATTGATTAGACCCTTTGAGTTTCTTGCTTGCCGACTATGACTATATTGATTAGGCCCTTTGAGCTTCTTGATCTCCGACTATGCCTATATGGATTAGGCCCTTTGAGTTTCTTGCTTGCCGACTATTGTTATATTGCTTAGGCCCTTTGAGTTTCTTGCTCGCCGACTATGTTTATATTTATTAGGCACTTTGAGTTTCTAGTTCGCCGACTATGACTATATTGCGTAGGCCCTTTCAGTTTCTTGCACGCCGACTATGGCTATATTGCTTATGCCCTTTGAGTTTCTTGCTCACCGACATTGGCTATATTGTTTAGTCCCTTTGAGTCCCTTCTTCTGTGATTGTATTTTTATTCTAAAAACTAATGTTAGACAGTGATAGTCAACAATTCCACCACTATCAACAAAATGAATATTCACCTCTTATTGTACCTTAAATAACTTAGACAGATTTTCAGCTATAAATCTACCTGTTACACTTTCAGTTAAAGCTCTTCCTCTTACACTTTCAGTCACAAACCTACCTCTTACACTTTCAGTTACAAATCTACCTCTTACACTTTCAGTTATAAATCTACCTCTTACTCTTTCGAGTTGAATGTTCTGACTTTTAACACAGACCGGTATCCTTCTTGATCAAGAATAAGTAATATTGTGAGGTATTACAGTCAAACCTGTATTTAGAGGTTACATTTGGGACAAAGAAAAAGTGTTCTTTTAAGACAGGTGACCTCTTGAAAGAAGTTCAATTTAAGTAAATTTTCCATGACCGGACAAGAAAAAGACGACCTTTTAATACAGGTAACTGCTTAATAGAGGTGATCGCATGGGTAGGTTTGATTATATCTTTTCAGTATAAATTAAAAAAAAACACACACTAATGAATATTTCAAATAAATACAGAAAGTTTAATGAACTTAAGATTAAGTATTGCAATGCTACTTTTACATAAGATTTACCTGTTGGTGCTTCTGTTGTCGTCGTTCTACAATGGTAGTACATGTCTATGAATGTTTGTATCATTTAAGTTAATTACAATTTAAAATTAACTTATTTTAAAATGTTTGCATTAAATAAGCTAATTACAAATTAAATTAACATATTTTAAAATTTCTCATATTTCAAAAGTAAACTATGACTTATTTGAGAACATTAAAATAACTGGGGCTTATTTATTTGAGTATTTGAACTGCGACTTACTTAGTTTGAGTACATGCAATGAGACTTATTTATGTAAGTACATGAACTTAGACTTATTGTTTGAGTACATGAATTGAGTCTTAATTGTTTGAATACACGAACTTGGACTTATTGCTTGAGTACATGAAATGCAACGTATCATTTAGGAGTAAGAACAAATACTGGATGTCTCGAAATCAGAATATTGTGTCCGGGCGGAGCAACATCTATGTTGTTTCAGTGATCTAGCACTATAAGAATCCAACTAAGCATGTTGGTCTAGTACAAAGCGGACATCACCATCTCATTGAATGTACATGTAATTTGTTCCAGTCATAGCTGCAATATTGCTCATTTGGCGTCAAACTCATTCACTCTAGTTTTTACATTAGGTGAATCATGATTTTTATTTTTTAATCCTTACATTTTCCTCATGTTTCAGATTCGCGCTAAATAAATTCGCACCACATTAGAGCTAGATTCCCACATATGACGGGGTGTATTCGACGCAACTTAATCAGATAAAGGTTTACCATTCTCTTGCGGCATTGTCAGTACGTGTTTTTTCTCCACCAATAAAACTCACCTCCACTACATATTATAACTGATATATTGATGAAAGTGACGACAAACACCAATAATCAGAACCCTCTTACAGAACGATTTCTTGTACAGATCTTAAGTGAGTATGAGATCGTATTATTGAATTACCCGTGTGAACGAGTTAAAATGAAGGATAAGAAAGAAATCCAGTATATTATACTGTACAATAATTGAGCCCTTTTAAAAGATATAACTCAGTATACTTATACTTTCATTCTGCATTGACAAATGCAGTAGCTTTTCACTGTGAATTAATTCTACTTCATCTCTGGGTGCCCTCAGCTGACAGGACCCTGTGTGATGCAGCACCTATACCTTAATCCGATACTTCCCTTTTAATCTGCATAAAATTCACGACAGTACATCGATGCACACGTACCTATATGTCGCCTTTATTTTAATTCTTCAAAAAGCAAATACAATGTACATGTAATAATATTCCTCTACCAATAAAACTGACCCCAACGATATAACTGAAATATTATTAAAAGTGGTGTTAAACACCATAAACGAAACCAACCAAACGATGGTTATATCATATTAACGGATGACGACATGATCTCTTACTCAACTAAATTATTGTAAGTGTTTACTTACTGAGCAAATGAATCGCAATCTGAGAGGCTATATGTTTTACCGGTACAATACCAGGTACCGCTTATTTTACAACAGAGGCCGGTATCACAATAATGGTAAATGGTTCCATAAGTACACCTTTCATAACCTACAAATAAAAAACAACAGAACGTTATGTTGTGGGAATGAAACGTTAAATGTTTCTCTGCATTGAAGTGGCAGAGATCATAATCGGCAGTGCAAACATAGTTCTTTCGCTTTAGCATATTTTTAACCATGGAATATAATATGCTGATTAAGAAAAGAAAGTTGGATTTGTGGCCTTGACTAACCATCTTCTTTTTGTATATTTTACAAAGTTAATTCTTCAGCAATCCTGCCATGGTTGTAAATCTGCTTACCATCAAAGTCACACACATTATACGCGAAATTTAAAATCTTTAAATATATGAGGCAGATGTAGGACAACGGGACAATGATTTTGGACTGCCGATAATAAAGTATTGAGAGTTGTGTAGTGACGATACGCCACAGCCAGGTTCTCTGACACACCTCCCCCATCATTGAGGGAGTAATAAGAAGACGTAAGTCAAAGTACATACATGTCCGAGATATGGATGTGCCCATTTTTTTGTTTTTCGAGTGTCCTTACTTCATTATTGAGTTACTACTACTACGGTCACTGGGTCGGTACCTATACCTTTGGTGGTGGACTATTATTCCCCGATGGATACATCCGCCCAGTAGTCACTACTTCGCACACAAACTTGGATTATAAGATATATTTATTATTGAAATTTACAGTTCTGTAATAATGTAATTATTATTAACACTAATGTTCTCCTCTCTCAGATATATATTGTTTATATGTATCGTTTCTACGTTTTTAATATTTGCTTTGAACTGCATCAGCAGTGTAATAGTTAGCGTGCTCACATCGAGTGTGGTAGATTGTCAGTTCGATCCCAGATCTGATCAAACCAAAGACTATAAAATTGGTATTTGTGGCTTCAACACTAAACACGCAGTAGAAGACATTAGACGACTATGACTATATTGTTTAGATCCTTTGGGTTTCCTGCTCGCCGACTATGACTATATTGCTTAGGCCCTTTGGGTTTCTTGATCGCCGACTATGACTATATTGCTTAGGCCCTTTGGGTTTCTTGCTCGCCGACTATGACTATATTGCTTAGGCCCTTTAAGTTTCTTGCTCGTCGACTATGACTATATTGTTTAGGACCTTTCGATTTCTTGCTCGTCGACTATGGCTATATTGCTTAGGCCCTTTAAGTTTCTTGCTCGTCGACTATGGCTATATTGTTTAGGACCTTTCGGTTTCATGCTCGCCGACTATGGCTATATTGTTTAGGCCCTTTAAGTTTCTTGCTCGCCGACTATGTCTATATTGCTTAGGCCCTTTGAGTTTCTTGCTCGCTGACTATGACTATATTGTTTAGGCCCTTTGAGTTTCTTGCTCGCCAATACTTCTATATTATTTGGCTTTCCACTGTTTTGACTTTCAACATACATGATGAAGGTTATTCCAGAAACTCGTCGTGAGCACTAATGTTGATATCTACTTTTTTATTCCTATATTTTGGAATCCATGGCATTTATTTTGTCAGCACGGTTAAAAACGTTTCAATTAAATAAAGTTTTTTAAAATCATTTAAAAATATATTTCTGGGCACAAATAATGACACCGTAGGTATGCATATTGTTTGTCATACGTTGTTATAGTCATTTATATAATAAAGATGAGCTACACTTCTCAATTAAAAGAGCACAAACTCCAGCATTGCTATGTTTCAGTTAAAACATTCTTCAGTCCTTCTCCTAGGATGTGTTTGCATTTTTTTTTTTATTTTTTACGTGTTGATATATATTTAGCGTGTTTCAAAACATATTGTGCGGTTGTAATGTTATTATCGATTTTGGAAGGATAAATAATGAGTCCTTCATCGGGTTAGGATTAAGGTTATGGTGTTTAATGCCACTTCCAACAACATTTCAGTTATATCGTGGTGGTCAGTTTTATTGGTGGAGTAAACCGGAGAAAACCACTGACCTGTCGCAAGTCACTGACAAATTTCATCACATAATGTTGTGTCGAGTACACCTCGCCTGAGAGGGCCTCGAACTCACAACGTAATGTAATTAAATGTCTTTCTCGTTTCCTCAAACAGACTCTTAAAAATGAAATTGGCATTATCTGCCAGATAGAAAGACAAAATATTTACTTTAATCAAATTCCGCTAAGTAACCTCTTAAACGACATTAATTAGATATCTCAGTTTTTTGTTTTTTTTTAATAAAGACGTTTGTCATACCGTTATATTAAGTGTTGATACTGAAGTCTATAGTTACAGCAAGTGGATCTAGATAATTTTCACATTTTGTTTTCAAAACCTTATATAGAGATTATTTCTTGATCAATTTTACTGAAATTTTCGCAAAATGTTTTGAAGTTTGTTATCATCATTTGATTACAATTGTTTTATTTCTAGTTTTCAACTTTCTATGATTTAAACACAGTTTTGAATTGTTGAAGTTAATAATTACTACAATTGTATAATAGTTTGTCGCGTTCAAGATAAAAGTTGTGCTAAATGGTGATTTTATTGAAATTATAAAATCACAAAATTATACGGAGATTATTAAGAACAACTTCAAAACGTTTTGCTTTTATGAGCGAAAATTTCAGCGAAATTTGCTTAAAAAATAACCTCTGTACAATTTTTTTTTTAATTGTGGTTTTACATGACATATTTAGGGGAAAATCGGAGGTGTTAAACAATTATGTCGACTTACTGTATCTCAATTAGGGATAAATCATTTTTCTTTTTAAATAAATCGAAGTTAAATGTCGATCCATGTGTGTTAGTAAAATAGTATTACTCAACTAAAGAACAGTCGTGGTCGTGATCGTATGGTAGTTAAATAATATGTCGGGCAAAAGCCCACTAGGGCTTGTGCGGTTTTGTTTTTAACATGCCGAATATAAATAAAACTTATCTTATCTTATCTTTTTTTTAGTAAAGATGTGTGTCATACCATTATATCAAAGACCTATGCAATCAGTGCACGATCATGGCGGTCATGTTGATTTCGTTTCGATTGGTCTGCAATTGTAATAAAGCTTAAAATTGAATAATGTTCACATCAAACTGTACACATTCATTATATATATATTAATAATTATATACCACTAACCGAATGTTTGTATACAACAGATACATAAAACAAGTATTCCATAGGAAGTATATCTACCCATATCGATGTAGTATTCTAGAGACAAATTATCCAACTAAATGTTCTAATGTAATGTTAACAACTGCGTGTGTTTTAAACCAGTATAACGAGATCCTACACGTCCTGGTTGTTCTTTACTATTTGATCTATGAACTGAAACGTTCCTTTACAACTTAGACAGTCTTTACTTTAAACATGATGTTGTATGGAGTACACATCGCATGAGAGGGTGACGAATGCACAACGTAATGTAATTAAATGTCTTTCTCGGTTCCTCAAGCACACTCTTAAACATGAAATTGTCATAATCTGCCCGATAGAAACTTTACTTAAATTCCGCTCTTAACCTCTTAAACGACATTAAGTAGATATTTAAGTTTTTGTTTGTTTTTTTTAATAAAGATGTGTGTCATACCATTATATTAAACGTTGATATTCAAGTATATAGTTACACTTAGTGAACATAATTGTTCGTCCCTTGATATTTTTCACATTTTTTTCAAAATTTTATATGGAGTTTATTTCTTGACCAATTTTATTGAAATTTTCGCAAAATATTTTGAAGTTTGTTTTCATTCTTTAATTACAATATTTTAATTTATAGTTTTCAACTTTCTATGACCTAAGCGCGGTTTTGAATTGTTGAAGTTCATAATTACTACAATTGCATAATAGTTTGTCGCATTCAAATTAAAAGTTGTGCTAAATGGTGATTTTTTCGAAATTCTAAAATCACAAAATTATACGGAGATTATTTAAAAAAAATTCAAAACGGTTTGCTTTTATGAGCGAAAATTGAATAATGTTCACATCAAACTGTATATATTCATTAACTATATATTAAACATTAACACTTACCGAATGTTTGCATAAAACAGATACATAAAACAAGTATTCCATAGAAAGCACATGTACCCATATCGATGTAGTATTCTAGAGACAAATTAACTAACTAAATGTTCTAATGTAATGTGAACAACTGCGTATGTTCTTTACTATAGTATTAATGAATGGGTGTTTTTATAATGGTCCTGTTATATACCCGAGATCTGTAATAATGGCCAGAGGAGGTTGTAATGGTCCGAGGCACCGCCGAGGGCCATTGCAACCTCCGAGGGTAATTATTTGACTTTGACTTTGTAATATATCGTTATCCTGTGACGTATTTCACAAGGGACCCTGATTGACAAAAACTGTGGTTACTGATTTATTTTACGATTCTGTGAGCATCTTACTTGTTTAGGTAGCTAAATGTAAAATGCCATTACATTGGAAAATATCAGTAACTTAAATACATCACCGTCTAGAACTACTGTAAACATTATAAGGTTAGTGCATTTTGTTATTCATGGCCGAAACACATCAATGGAATGTATATGTGCGTACTGGGGATCCCCAAAGGTAAATTTCCAAAACAAATGAAAAAAAAATACTTAGTAACATAGTTATGTTTTATTTCTTTGTAAGTGAATTGGTCCTATAGTCAATCGTAGACAGAAAACATATTTTCCAGGCGATAGTTTGTCCAAAGCATGCCGACCATTTTTTTTTCATTTTCATAATGGCCTTGGTTTTTTTTCTATGATCAACCCTGTAATAATGCCCTGTTTTGTCGTACTGGCCCTGTGTGGACAAATATAATATACAGGCATAATTACGATAATAACACTAAGTTGGTTAATACATGACACGTATGAAATGCATCAATAAGAAAAAACATTTTTGAAAATTCCCTAAATGAATAATTATAACGAGATCACGTGAAATACGTTAAACCAAATCCAATACTTCCTAGTTGATTTATGACCAGAAACTTAAAAGTATTGATGTGAACACGAACACGAATACACACCTGAATGGTTAAAGCTTGTAGACACCCAGCCACGGCTGGAGAATGTCAACGGTCAATTATTTACAACCATCCATGTCCCCCTAATAAATCTGATGGACACGATGTACAAATGTAGCTGACATTTTAATAAGTCAGAAAATATATGGGAGTTATGATGTTTAACGCCACTTTCAACAATATTTCAGTCATATTGTGGCGGTAAGTTTTAATTGGTGGAAGAAACAGAGGATCCGGAAAAAACCTCCTGCCGCAATTCACTTACAAACTTTATTACGTAATGTTGTTTTAGTACACCTCGCCTGAACGGGATTCGAACTCACAACGTTAGTGGTGATTGGCATTGATTGCATGGGTAGCTATAAATCCAACTACCGTACGATCACGACCACGGCGGCACTTTGTAAGTAAATGGGCACGATAGACAATTCATTGTTGCACTTAAATTCAATTATAGGAACATCACTTAAATTACTGGTCTACATTTCACAGTCACAGTAGAGTCTTCAACAATGAGCGAAACTCGTACCCTAAAATGATTGTGAAGCGGACCCCTGCGTGCAGTTGATTAGTACTCTTTACTTCAGTCGATAAACGCTACATTTGGGAATGCTTGATTTGTAATGTCATTTGATTTCTTTACAAGTGAATACATACAAGATGTAGACTAGTCACCTACAATCTTTGAATGGGCGAAGTATCCACGCTCACTACTGGTGTAGGACCAATTATCAATGCAGGTGCATACTTATACTCACCAACAAAAAAGTATTTGTGTATTACCAGAGAAATACCATCCTTTTCCAGATTTTTTTCAAAATTATTATACAAAGAATGGATCTGATAAAAAGCAACTGGCTTGTATTGGTTTGATACCAGTTAGAATTTGTTTTTCTGTAAACATAGTTTGTATAGCAAAGACATACATCTTTTTGTTAACCAACACCATGCATGATCTACAAATTAATATTGAAATGAAACGATTATGTAATTAAAATCAAAGATGGGTGATGTTACGCTACAATGCAAACTTTTAATTAGTGTTAGTGGAAGGGAACGTGAAGAAGGAGAAAGCTTTCAAAACTGACAAGCCTAAATAAAAACGGCATTCATTTTGTCTTCAATAACCAGTGTTCTCTTGATTTATTTGATAATGTATGGCTAGAAATTATTTGGTGGAGACAACATCTTGTATGCAACACTTCCCTTTTTATCCATTTTTAATACTTAGACAGATATTATATTATGATTTAAATGTGAAAATGTGACCAAGTGATAATAATAATATCAATAGATCTCAAATGAATTCAATGATGATTGCGGAAGTTTTTTTGTTATTATAATATAGTGAATAATGAGGATGTGAATATCAAAACACATACTTAGAGTAATATGAACTGCAGATATCGTGGATTTTTTTTAATCAATATGTTCACTTAATATGACACTTAATTTTAACTAAAATCAACTGCAAAACATTAAAATTCTGCTGAATAGCAGATTTGAAGAGCAAATCGCAAAATATTTGACAGCAGATAATTATGTTTTCCCGTACAGTATTGCAAATGATATGCGCGTGACACAAGATTTGAACTCTTTCGTGGAGATTTTATATAATTATCGCTCATGCGCAATGTTCAGTTGATGAAAAAATAAAATAAAAATATATTCCGTGTGTACTACATAAGAATAATTGCGAACAAAAATTGGTTCACACGACATGAAAGACAGATTCCTCAATAATCATTGTCAGGAATGTGTGCGTGCTTACCTCAGCATCCATGATTGTTTATCTTTTCTTCCCGAGGTCATGATCGGCAATCATCGGAACAAAGCAACCGAAAGTTTATCAGTCTCCACAACAATGGCGAGCACGATAAACATGCACACGAATTTGCAGATTTCTAGTTGTTTGGCACAAATTTCGACTTGAAACATACACGAATAGCTTAGTAAATTTACGGCTGCATTCCAAATTAAATTTTCAGGGAAATATGTTCTTCACCCAAAACTGGTGTAATATTACTTTAAAACATTTATTATATCAATATTCACAAAATAAAGTACATTATATTTGTTTTATTGCAATTTATACTTCCAAGTAAATAATGCCATTTGATTATGCATCGCAGAGGTGGTGAGGTAGACCATGGGTTCCATCCCCTGTCGGGTCAGATCAAAGACTATAAAATTGGCATTTGCTGCTTCTCTGGTAGGCACGCAGCATTAAGGAGAAAGAACAAAGATTGGTTTGCTCGGAAGCAGGATAAGTTACATGTCTACCCGCAGACTGTTGTTTCAGTGAGTTAGAATTTTAAAAACCCAATTAAACGTGTTGGTCTAGTACAACGTGAACATCATTATCATTCCATCGAGAGTACCTTGTTCTCGCAGGATGGCTCAATGAGTTAGGATTACCTAACAACTCATACAAGCCAATCACCAATACGGCATGGGTTCGCGCACGGCTTTGTAAGTTACAAAAATTGGTGCACTCGACTCGCAGCCGCAAGTGATAGAGTTTAGCAGTTACTTTCCCATGGTCGGTGGTTCACTCCGGAAACTTCCACCACTAAAGCCCGTCGCCATGATATTGCTGAAAGTGGCGCTAAAGACCAAAAATGAATCATTGTTCTCTCCATGATATGTCTATATATAGAGAGATGTCGCTGCTAATTTGCTCATATGTCTTTAAACAACAATAAGTTACCCTATTTGAATATACTAAAGATAACTATCTATGTAAGCAATGACTTGGATTGTTTACATACACACGAAAGTTTGGCAACTGCTGCACTTTATTACTATTACTCATCTTGCACATATTTAGGTGTTTTACGCCACTTTCAACAATATTTCAGTTATAACGTGGTGGCAAGTTTTATTGACGGAGGACAATATAGTACCCGGAGAAAACCACTGACCTGTCACAAGTCAAAGGCAAAATTTATCACATAATGTTGTATCTAGTACACCTCACCATTAACAAGATTCGGATTCACAACGTTAGAGGTGATAGGCACTGATTGCACAGGTAGTTGTAAAATTAATTATAATGACCGTTGTTCACTGGTCATGGGTCACCAACGAACACTCCTAATAGACTGCTGCTCGTAATGATCACCTGTATGTGGTCATTCACTCGTGACCGAATTCTTGTATATTTGCTTGTTCTGTGCAATCAGCAGACATGCACATTTCGAGAAGGGAGGCGTGTGTTGTACGCAACGGAGGAGAAACATTGTGTTTGTCCTTCTTCGATTTATGGATTCTGATGTACCCTTTGGTATCTTAAAACTATTCTCTGACCTGGCTTTACCCTGTCGATGTTCCTTTGGATGGAGATAGCGGAGAAATGTACTATATAAATCAAATTGTGTTCATGTTACATGTAGCTTCAATATTTGTCGTAGCTCTCGTCTCAACTTACTGCTCATTGATATGTATATAATGATGTTTGACATGCCACCCAGGATCGTAAATAATTTCATAGCTTCTAGATAGAAGATAAAGAAGTCCACTCTATCACGAGGATCTGGAAATACTTCATTAAAGATGCCTGTATAGTATGTTAGATATAATGGCATTTCGTTCTTAAAATTCTGAATTATTATCAGCGACCTAATCAACTGCACTTTTTCTGATCAGATAATATTGAGTCGTTTGTCAAATCCTGCCATGTATTTGATACAAAATATCAAATATATGCACGCATTAGGTACCTCCGAGATCAGAAAAAACAAACAGAACAACAACGAACATTATCAGTGATCTTTTCTCCTGCTTTCTTCTTTCTGTTACACGAAATTTGAATGTGTTTGTTTTTCATTTTGTAAAATATATATATTGTACAAGCGGTCATAATTATACAACAGCTGGTCAGTGTAACTGCTTGAATTATAAGAAAGTATAACGAGGAATATTTCAACAACTTTGGAGTAATTTCACAACCTCTCCCTTGACCCCAATATCCAGGCATGAAATAATCATATTCAAAAGTAAAATTTTACGGAAGCGTAATCGCTATTGGTATGATAAAACACAGCACACAACAAACAATGGATTTTTGGATGGTCAAATAATTCATAGATCAAATCAAGAATAAACAAAAATATTACTTTCTGCATCCCTAAGCAAGATGTAAGAAACACTGAAGTCAGGTGAAACGTATCGACTAATAACGTAAAGTTAGAGTATAACGAGTAATACGGATAATATAGTTCATTGTAAAGATCTCCAAATGGAATGCAATGACGCTGAAAAATAGGCTCATCCTTTGTCTATATTGAAGGGAATGGGCGTTACTGTAGTTAAATTACTATGCAATTTGTAAGGGAGATGAAAACAACTGATTATATATGATATTAGTATAATTATAATAGACCGCCGTTAGAATTGTCATCATACGTTGATATAAAGACAATAAATATATTATTGATAATACGAATATCAATTTATGAATAATTTACCGACATCAAATGTTTCAGACGATATCCTCTGTGTACACTTGCTGTTTGAGGGCATAATGATTATTTTGATTGACGATATTTTCAATTTCTATAATGTCTATCAAATATATATATGCCTTTGATATCTGTAATTTTTTAGAAATTGATTTGTCTTGAAGTGTTAATATAGTTATTCAGGGATATGCATTTCTACTTTATAACTAATCGTGATACAAGATTGAGACAAACTAATTTCGGCCTTTGTTACGATCTTAAGGTTTCGAAGGTATTCCCGTTGTGTTTTGGTGGTTAGCTTTTACTATTTTATCCACTTGTAATTAGTTTATTTCCGTTTTGAATAAGTCTTTTGAAGCTTAGAGGACTTGAGTATTGATTTTTCTCATACTCTGTTCGGAATCGTAGTAAACATTAATACAATAGATCAAAAATGCTAGTTGTACTTTTATTGGTTTCATAACTCCTAAAAGTACATATCATGTTGCACGGACTTCTTGGGTAGGTTAGGGATATTTAAGTTGTCGTTTTTGGGATTTATTCACCACACGTTGTAAAGTTACTGTGGAGTGTGTGTGGTCGTTGTTTTGTCTTGTTCAAGGTCCTGTATAATAGTTTGATGTTTGACGTGTGATGTGTGAATAGTACTGGTGGAGTCATTGATGTTGCCGACCGGCTGTCTGTTGTCCGACGTGGATGGAATTGTGGATTTGACATTAACTGTTTTTTTCAAATTCCTTTTGTTAATTTGTTGCTGTGTTTATATGATAATAATCTCTTGTGTTTATGTTTAAAATTAAATGTTAAAATTTAAAACAACTTAATTTAATTTCACTATTATATCAACCAGCAAGGATGTTCGTTTGACTCTATCACACTTGGCGATCCTGTCGTCACAACCTTATCCTCATTAGAACTTATGTAAGTTCGGTTCGTCTCTATTCCAATTTGTTTTGTAGGCGGTTCATGTTTTATTTATGTCATATGTATGTATTTACGCATAGTGGTATCCAACAGTATTTCCATATCAGATGGTGTTGTAGTCGTCTAACAGTAACAATAATTGTGTTGTGTGTTACGGCCATTGTACTGCCTTTCCTTATTTGGTTTACATTTTCTCAATACCTCTTTAGTATCTTCAAACCTTTCTTGTCAGAACTCATCCAGATAACATTTTTAGTAATTCGACATAGATAGCTTTATCTTCTTAATCCTGATTTTCTTCATTATTTCCATCTTTTATCTAGAACAAGGTGTCTTCGAGTTTTCTTATTTTACTTTCATTAAAATGTTGATTATTTTAAGACACAATTAAATCTGTGTAAGGTATTTGATTAAGTTTTTATGTGTTTTTATTTTGTATTCGCCGAAAAAATGTTTGCCGACATCAATATTGTAATCAAAATCCGTAAAGCGAATAGGACAGATGGTATAATCACTAAATAATAAAAGACGAACAGACAACTAATGGTCACCAAAACACTACAAACCTCAACTAATATCAATAACATGAACAATCACCTCTCACCTCTAACTCCTGAACACAATGAAGACTAAGACATATACCAATGTCAATCCAAATGTTGGTTTAGGACAGACATATTAATGTTGCAGAGTTAAACCGGTTATTATGATCCCAAAGTTTCTCCTCTTTTAAATAATTGGAACTTCAGCGGCAATGCAGACATGACCACCCAATTAAGGATGTAGACCTGGGATATGGGAGATAACTCTATTTTAAGTGTCTTCTCAAATATATGATCATCTGTGCGTTTGATAATTCCACCTCAATTCCAAGCTTCTTGGCGATAAAGATTGTTTACATTGGATTTGGCCAGTTAAAAAATATTACTCCTTTTCCTTTTACCTTTCCATAGCTGTACATGTGCTCCTTGTATTTTAATATATCATTGCTGCTTGTACCAGTGTCAAGCAGTGTGTTATTATTATATGCCCACAAAATATCATTGAAATATCTCTTCCAGAAAAAATGTTCATCAAAATATGTTGTAAAAAATGCCAGAAATGTAACACAATTTGTGTGACAACCTTTTTCTATTGAATTTCAAGGGTTTATGAAAAAAACAAAAAAATAACAATATTCATCAGAATCTTAGATATTATTAAACTATAGAGCAAATCATACCGTAGTACAAAATAGAAAGCTATTTTTTGGGAAAAAATTGCAATATTATCTGATCCTCTCTTATACCGCCGCCCCCTTTTCCTAAAACAAATAAAGAATAATCAGAATCAAACGAATACAACTGGAGGAGAGAATTTAAAGGAATTTAACAATACAGCTGGGTGGCTGTTTGTGTTTTTTTTTTGTGTGTTTTTTTTATAAATGAATTAATCAAGCATAGTCACCCTCAATCCACCCCTACCCCTCCCCAGCGACCTGAAAATAAAAAAGACAAATGCAGTCATTAGGTAATTTGGACATCCGCTGTGTCAATTATAAGAATTCAAAAGTTTTTTTGTTATTGGTAACTAGTTATTTTTTTCTCACAAACAAAGAAACTAGCAAAAGATGGGTGTGTGGTAACTTTCCTCGACAATTTCATTTTTTTTTCTGGGTGCCATGAAAAACATAAATTTAAATATTTGAAAAATCGGACGGTTAAATTTTGCATAATTTGGTGCAATGAAGTATATATGTCTATTCTTCAGTGTAGCTTTTTGGGGAGAAAATTATTTAACAGGATTTTTTTAAATCCGATTTTTAATACCAAGGTGATCCTCAGGGCATTCCCCCTTTTTTGCAGTTTCCACTGTTTTGCACGTGATTATCTCCATACAGGATATTCAGATATGCTAGATATTTTATATGTATTCAACAATAACACTCTCAACTGTATTAAAGCCAAAATATTCCCTTTCGATCAGAAATAAATGTGCATATCTATTAGAATCTTCCGAAACTAGTATTACCATCTGGCGCCCAGAATACCCCCAAAATTGCTATATTTAGGATGTGCTATGGAGAAAACGGCAGGGTGAAAATGTTTAAAACTTTGGCAGATAATGTATTTAGACATAACTATTCCATGATGCAAATTAAAAAAAAAAAATGATGGGAAAAATTTAGGGTAACCCAGGTCTACACCCTTAAGAAATCTACAGATATGCCACCACTCAACGAGATCCCCATTATATCACTATCACGTAAAACAAACGGTAGCATAAACATGGAAAGTACAATACCCTATCAGTGAATGTTGGAAAGCAACTAAAATGTAGAATGTATTCCTTAAAGACTGTCTCTCTCAGTCATTAACATTAAGAAATTGATGGTTTTCGTAGGAGATCAGAATAAATAAATTTGTTGGATCTAAATATTGAACATAGCATAGTATGTATTAGGAGCCGTCGTGATCGTATGGTAGTTGGACTTACAACTCTCTATGCAATAGGTGCCTATCACCACTAAAGATGTGAGTTCGAATTCCACTCAAACGAGATGTACACAATACACCATTGTGTGATAAAGTTTGTCAGTGACATGCAGCAGGTCGGTGGTTTTCTCCGAGTACTCTGGTTTCCTCTACCAGTGAAACTGGCCGTCACAATATAACTGAAATATTGTTGAAATTGGCGTTAAGCACAATGAGCCTAACCTTCTTATCGATAAAACTGAAGCATTGTTGAAAGTGGCGCTAAGCACAATGAGCCTAACCCCCTTATGCATATATTAAGAATAGTAATCCTGCCTCAAAGAGTCTACTATAGCTGACAAATTATAACCTTTACTAATAAGATTGTCCAATGATTGTACAAGTTTAGATGTGTCAAAATTTACTTTCTAGCTTTATTAAATACGCCGCCATAGAAACATGCACGAGAAAACACCCCTTTCATCACATTTATATTCAAGGAATATTGTAACAGTAATGGCATTGAATGAAAGTTTTCAATAATTAGAAAATGTGTTACTTTGGGTTAAGCGCTTTTTCGTCATTATGCGATTATTATTGTAAAAGTCTGAAAATGTATTACAAATACGGTCAAAATGAACATACGGAGAGATGTAAGCACTGTTGCGGTGTTGTCAATGGAATGTTGCCACCAAAAATGGACGACAGGGAAACAAATATTGTCTCTTTTGTCGTAAACACGTGATGAATTTGCCTTGAGAGAGGTATTATGTCTAAATCAAAACTTGGCAACATTCATTTGTAATGTCAGACTTATGCTACATAAAATCCTGTGACAAATATGTTTTACAAACGTTAGAAAAGTAGGATTGTTTGCAGTAAACATGTCATCTAGATATCTGTGATTATTGCTGAATAAACTACCTAATTTAAATTGAAGAAGGACAAATACCGGTAGTACAATGGCCAAAGAAAAAGGTATTTTAAGGTGACGGCTACAGGTACTACTGGACTGTTGCTACATATGAATGGAATGTTCACAATGGGGAAATTGAAGTCATCTTTACTGTCATAATGTTAATCTTTTTGACCACGCTACATTTATGTGTCTGTGATACCAGGGACTATAATTCTATCAGCATCTGTAGTTGTCATTTCTGTGTTTGGGAGTTGATGGCTAGTCGGGGACTGGTACGTGTACGTGTGGCTTATATTGTCTATCATTACTGTGTGTTATATCGTTTTTTAGTTTTAATCTTGTACTTAATATCAAAGTACAGTTCAAGGCGAAATAACTCCAGCGAAAACTTACATTATGTACTAGTTGAATGGAAAGCATAGACAAAATAACAATTACAGAAGTTAGAGATAAACAAATACAAAATAAAACGAACTTTACATGTTTAATATTAAATTACAGAATTAAGAGAACAACATAAATCTCAATATTTTTGAAATTAACTATTAGTTATACATAAGGATTATTTATTGTTCTACATAAACATTGTACAA
>MJUT01000724.1:439572-451212 GCA_002080005.1 Gigantidas platifrons
ATAGATATCAAAATTAGTTCACACGAACCGTTTTATAAATAACTTTCATCAGGTACGTTCATGATGGAAATATTGAAAAACCAAATAATTTAGTAATCGTTGGGAGCAATAAAACCAAAGGACCTAAACGGGAGAGCCGAAATAAGCTAAGGTAATCAATGTCCGAGGCAGGAGAACATTAGTTAAGAACTAAATTAGGATATATATCCTTACTGGGAATTGTTGACTAAATCAGGATTACGACAGTGCACACTTTTTTGCTTAGCACGAAAGTATATGGATTTAAGTGAGCACATGACAAAAAATCTGAAACAGATAAATATCGATTGGTAAAAGACAACAGTATTAATACCCTTCTTTATCATATACTTGTAGATGATAAAGCTAAAATTATACCCAGTAATAAAAGTTTTGTTTAGAATGATAAGAGGAGTCATGTTTATTTCAATCAATGTCACAAGAATGGCCCAAGCGGGCTGATAAAGCAAGTTTATTAACTGCTTCCGGAATGTTATTATATGCCTTTCCGTCAATGTCCGTAAGTTGACTTCGTGGATTTCCGAAAAACTAAGCTTACAGACACGGCGGATTCAACTGTTTTATAAAATATTTGCACAGAAAATTATTAATTACCAAGTTCTCTCTTATGATATTGAAAGTGCCTAGAAAACGTGCATTTATTGGATTTGTACATTAAAACATTATTGTCTTGCTCTATTATTTATACATGTAATTAATTCTAGCCAAAATGACAAATCAGTTATTTCCTCTGTTGAAGTATATGCTAAACATATCATAGCATGTCATTTTTCATATCATGCAGTTTATTAGCCCTCGTCCATATATCATCCCTTGAGTCTATCGGTTTTCGTGCTGATACCATGACCTCGATCTGATAAAGGGTATGATATGAACAATACCATGTAATAATTTATATTTACACCATAGTTAATACGATGGCTTTAATAAGCAGCATAACTCGCATGTCAAAGTGGACCGTACCCTCTGTAATGTCTTACGTGATAACGTTGGAGGACAAACACTGAGAAGGAGTTAATGTTAGGGTTATTTTTTTAACGCCACTTTCAGCATTATATCATTTATATCATGGCTGTTTATTTTATTAGTGGAGGAACACGGAGTACCCGGAGAAACGCAACGATCTGTCGCAAGTAATTGACAAACTATATTACATACTGTTGTATGGAGTACACATCGCAATAAGTGAGATTTGAGCTCACCAATTTATTGGCGATAGCACTGATTGCACATGTAGTTGTAAATCCAACTTCTATGAAATGAGACTTATTTACATTGTATGCAAGTAAATGAACTTAGACTTATTGTTGAGTACATGAATTGAGACTTATTTGTTTGAATACATGAACGTGGACTTATTGTTTGAGTAAATGAAATGGAACTTATTTGTTTGCACGCACCATTTAGGAGTAAGAGCAAAGACTGGTTGTCTCGAAATCAGAATAATATGTCCGAGTAGAGCAACATCTCTGTTGTTGCAGTGATCTAGCACTATAATAACTAAGCGAGTTGGTCTAGTACAAAGCAGACATCATCACCATTACCTCATCGAACGTACATTTAATTTGTTCCAGTCATTGACGAGGTGTACTGGACACAACTTCATTAGCTAAAGGTTTACCATTCTCTTGCGGCATTGTGAGTGTGTGTTTTTTTCTCCACCAAATAAAACTGACCACCACGACATATTATAACTGATATATTGTTGAGTGACGACAAACATCAATGATCACAACCCACTTACAAAGCGATTTCTTGTACAGATCTTAAGTGAGTATCATATCGTGTCATTGTAATCGGAATTACCGATTTAATGAAGGATAAAAAAACTATCTAGTATATTGTACAATAATTGAACCCTTTTAAAAGATATAACTCAGCATACTTTTATATACTTTCATTTTGCATTGAAAATGCAGTAGCCTATCACTGTAGATTAATTTTACTTCATCTCTGGATGCCATCAGTTGACGGGACACGCTGTGCTGCAGCGCTTATACCTTAATCCGATGCTTCCTTTTTAATCTATATAACATTCATGACAGTACACCGATGCACGTGCGTACATATTGGTCGCCTTTGTTTTAATTCTTCAAAAAACTAATATAATGTACATGTAATAAAATATTTATCAATGTTCTGGTACACCATGGGCCGTCATGGTCGTATGGTAGTTGGATTTACAACTAATTGTGCAATCAGCACCTATCACCACGAACGCTGCGAGTTCGAATCCCACTCAAGCAATACAACATTATTTGATAAATTGTGTCACTGACCGCCACGATATAACTGAACCATTGTTAAAAGTGGCGTTAAACACCATAAGCCAAGCAAACCAAGCGATCCTTATATCATATTAACGGACGACGACATGCTCTCTTACTCAACTAAATTAATGTATGTATTTATTTACTGAGCAAATGAACCGCAATCTGAACTATACTTTGATCTTGTTACGAAAATCGGTGTGTAGAAGTTCATTGTTAATCTATGAGTATGTCCGATATAATCTCTTTTATTTTTCATGGTTGATGGATGCTTAAAACCATAATTTGTATCTGCTGATGCTTATTTTCATCAGATATCGGTAATGTTTATTTTTTTCGCCAAACAGGAAATTCACATTTTAGACAAGAGTTAATGTTCTTTGACGTAGAATAATTATTTAAACAACTCGGATTTTAAACTTGAATATCGAAATATTATTGGTTTGATTATGTATATTAAATGATATATGTTTATTTGTTCGCATATTTATCATTGTAAAACTTTACGTTCCAAAATTCCGCGAAACTAACAAATTGCGGGAAATTGTACATGCGTTGTCTGGCCTTCGGGACAATTTTGTATCCAACGTAAACAAGTTGGTAAGTTGAAATTCAACTGTCCCAGAGATAGGCTGTGCCGTTCTCCCAGCGTGCTAATTTACGCATTTGACTTTGTGAATTAGATTTGCGATTAAAGCTTTATATTTTACAGTAATTATATGCACATCGTCTTGCATTGTTTGTGTATAAAGACGCTGAATAACGTTACACTCTTTACTTGAAGGTGCTGTTTTTTTCGAATAGTACATGCTGGTTCTTTGATTTGATCATTGTGTATTTGAACTTTGGCGTAGATTGAACACTTTTCCTGCATTATACATATATTATTTGTATATAGTGTTTTATACATGCAGCGTCCATGCTTGTTTCCATGATTGTTTTCAGCTCGGTACTCCCGTTCTAATTTCAATCTAATACAATACCAAGTACCATTTTGTTTACAGCAGAAGCCAGTAATACAATACTAGTCAGGATTGTACTTATAAGTACACCTTTGATTATAGTAACCTGCAAACAAAAATAACAGAACGTTATGTTGTGGCAATGAAACGTTAAATGTGTCTCTGCATTGAGGTGGCAGAGATCATAATCGGCGGCGTAAATAAAATTCTTTCGTTTTATCATATCTCTAACCATGGAATATATGTTGATTATGAAAAGAAAGTTGCAATTGTGACCTTGACTAACCATCTCCATTTTTATATTTTACAAAGCTAATTCTTCTCCAATCATGGGTGTAAATCTGTTTACGATCAAACACACACACATTATATGGGAAATCAAAAATCTTTAAATATATGAGGCAAATATAGGACAACGGGGCAACGATTTTGGACTTTCGATTGAAAGGTATTGAGAGTTGTGCATGGACGATATGCCATAGTAAGGTTCTCTGAAATCCCTCCCCCATCATCGAGAGGGTAATAAGAAGTCGTAAATCAAAGGACAGGCTATAGATGGATTATATGTCCGAGATATCGATGCACCAAGTTTTGTTTTTCGAGTGTCCGTACTCCATTACTGAGTTACTACAAATACGATCACTGGGTCGGTACCAATACTTTTGATGGTGGACTATTATTCCCCGATAGATACATCCGCCACGTAGTCAGTGCTTCGCACTCAGACTTGGATTATAAGTTATATTTATTATTGAAATTTACAGTTCTGTAATAATGTAATTATTATTAACACTAATGTTCTCCTCTCTCAGATATATATTGTTTGTTTGTTTATTTTTTTTAATATATACGTTTGACATACCATCATATTACACGTTGATATTCAAGTCAATAGTTACACAAAGTAGACATAATTGTTCGTCCCTTGATATTTTCTACATTTGTTTTCAAAACCTTATAAAGAGATTATTTCTTGATCAATTTTACCGAAATGTTCGCAAACTGTTTTGAAGTTTGTTGTCATCATTTAATTACAATTTTTTGATTTCTAGTTTTCAACTTTCTATGTTTTTTTTAAACACAGTTTTGAATTGTTGAAACTCAAAATTATTACGCTTGTATAGTAGTTTGTCGCGTTCAAATTAAAAGTTGTGTTAAATCGTGAATTTAAAAAAAAAATTATAATATCATAAAATTATACGCGGATTATAAAGGAAAACTTCAAAACGTTTATGAGCAAAAATTTCCGGCGTAATTTGTTTAAGAACATAACCTCTGTATAATATTTTTTTAATTGTGGTTTTACATGACATATTAAGGGGATAATTGGGGGTGTGGAACAATTATGTGGACTTACTATATCCCAATCTGGGATAAATCATTTTTCTTTTTAAATAAATCGAAGTCATATGTCGATCCGTGTTAGTAACATTGTATTACTCAACTAAAGGACCGTCGTGGTCGTGATCGTATGGTAGTTAAATAAATAAATACCTATGCAATCAGTGTACGATCACGACGGACCTGTTTATTTCGTTTCGTTTAGTCTACAATAATAATAAAGCTTAAAATTGAACAATGTTCACATCAAACTGTATATATTCATTAACTATATATTAAGAATTACCACTCACCGAATGTTTGTATACAACAGATACATAAAACAAGTATTCCATAGGAAGCATATGTACCCATATCGATGTAGTATTCTAGAGACAAATTAACAAACTAAATGTTCTAATGTAATGTGAACAATTGCGTATGTTCTTTACATGATACGTATGTAATATGCCACTCCCCGATCTGCATAAAACAACCCGCATATTTGGAAATTCCCTAAATAAAGCAGAATAACGAGATCCAATACTTCCTTTACAATTTGAACTATCACCAAACACTTTTCTTTAAACATATTGTATTGTTCAAAAAGACAAAAGAATAAGACACAAGTTAAAGAACTTAGACAGTCTTCACTTTAAACATATTTTATTGTCAAACAAATACAGATTGTGGATCAGACACAAGTTATAAACTTACGAGGTCTTCTCCGTTACATATGCATCATTAAGTATATACAACTTTATTTCAGATAATTATTTAAGAAAAATGACATAGTATTGCAAGATATATTGTGATTGATATTGAGTCGTTGCCGTCAGATGAGTTAGAAGTACGTAAGCGTTAGACAACTTTTTAGTGTCTAGTATGTATCTTTGAACAGCTGTAGAAAGTGAGCACTTGACATCATATGCAAAATCTGAATTGCCATACAATATATTGTTAATGGATATATCTAACCCATGATCTCTAATATTGCTCAACATTTCTCTGATTAACAAATAATTCACAGTGCAGGAAGTAGTGGCCATTCTTTTCCACATAAATGTTACAGTTACAGTAACATGAATCGATCAGATTACATCTGAAAAGGTCACCTTTTAAGCTACTTCAATTTTGCCATCAACGAGTTTGTAGAATACTTGCCAGACGTGAACCAAACGAAAAACATTTAGGAGGCTTTACTGGATTGTTGTAGTAGGTCTTTAATCTAGATTTTAGTTTGCAATTACTAGGTGAATCTCTGATATATTGGGATACATTATTCCAGAGATGAATAGTGGCTGGAAAAATGAACTTTGATATAGGGTAAGAGGACGCCGTGGATTAGTGAAATTATTTGCATTTCGTAAATTGTAGTTGTTTGCCTGGTTGCCAGTCCGCAGCAGCAAACCACTTTAATAATCGAGTGTATCACCCTTAACTATGTTATCAAAAAGTGACAACTTTCTGATTTCGCGTCTGGTATTAAGTTTCTCCCACCCTGTTTCTGCATATACAGAAGACAAACGTGCATAAACTGTCAGAACTGTGACGATTCTAGCATTTTCAAGTTCAAGTTGCTCAAGTCTGCCGGCGACGGCAACTGCACAACTGTCCCAAATTTCACAAGAATATTCAAGAAGTGGTCTAATGAAGACAGTCTTCTCCCATTACATATATATTCATAATATTTAATCACACACATTTATAGTAAACGTTTGCCACTTTGGTATCTTCAAATTCTTCTTATAGTAATTGAAGGCATGAAGTAAAAAAATATATTATACAAGTAAACAATTAAAACCCTCATGGAGCCTCATTGACTATATGATCAAAATATTGATGACCTATTGATCTACATCGAACATACCCAAATACGTTCTACGTGGCAATGGACACATTATATTTCATTCATTTATTGGGATTTAACCAGAAACTTAAAACTACTGATGTGAATCCAAACACGAATACCCACCTAAATGGTTAACACTTGTAGACACCCAGCCACGGCTGGAGATGTCAATGGTCAATTCTTTCCAATCCTCCATGTCCCCCTAATAGACACCATATACAAATGTAGCTTAAACCTTAAATAGTAAGAAAAGATATGGGAGTGGGAATGGGGGTTATGGTATATGACGCCACTTTCAACAATATTTCAGTTATATCGTGGCGGTCAGTTTTATTGGTGGAGGAAACCCGGAGAAACCCACCTGCCGCTATTCATTGACAAACTTTACTACATAATGTTGCTTCGAATACACCTCGCCTGAACGGGATTCGAACTCACAACGTTAGTGCTGATTGGCATTGATTGCATAAGTTGCTATAAATCAAATTACGGTACGATCACGACAACGACGGTGCTTATGAAGTAAATTGACACGAGAGACTATTCATCTTTGCACTTACACATAAATTCAAATAAAGGAACAGCATTTTCATTGCTGTTCTACTCTTCACAATCACAGTAGGGTCTTCATCAATGAGCAAACCTCCTACCCTAAAATGAGTGTGAAACGGGCCCTCACGTGAAGTTGATTGGTACTCTTTACTTCAGTCGATAAACGCTACATCGGGGAATTTTTGCTTTGCTGTTTCGATGTTACTTGGTGTATATAATTTAATATCCCAGATGCGGGAATATGAATAAGAAAACAAAATACGGGTGAAGGAATCTTGCAAATACGGTCATCATGGTGTACGACATCACATGACGAAGTTACAAATACTGTCATCATTGTACCCAACATTCCATGACCAGGTTACAAATACTGTCATCATTGTATCCAACATCACATGACAAGGTTACAAATACTGTCATCACTGTACCCAACATCACATGAGAAGGTTACACATACTGTCATCATTGTACCCAACATCACATGACGAGGATACACATACTGTCATCATTGTACTGAACATCCCATGACGAGGTTACACATACTATCATCATTGTACCCAACATCACATGACAAGGTTACAAATACTGTCAGCATTGTACCCAAGATCACATTACGAGGTTACAAATGCGGTTATCATTGTACCCAACATCACATGACGATGTTACAGGTATGGTCATCATTGTGAACGACATCACAAGACGAGATGACAAACACAGACAAAAAGACAATCACATGTCTCCCATCAGGAAATATAAAGACAACAAAGCAATGTTGTAATAGTCAGTACTACCTTTGATCAATAAATAACCTATAGATCTAATAGAAATAATAAACGTTAGAGAAAACTGAAAGGGCAATCTAGAATGGACAATCCAGAGACACTGACAACATTGAGCACACAAGACACAGGACAAAGACAAGCAAAACAACAAACACAGCATAGGAAACTGAAAAAAAAAGATGAGCAACACAGACCCGACCGAAAACCGGGGGTGAACCCAGGTGCTGACAAAGGGTAGACACTTCCTGCTTCTTATAAGACACCATGGAGTTACTCACGTATATAGTCTAGTCTGATAAAAGTATTGTCAGTGATAGAGAAAAGAATAAAACATCTACGGAAAAAGGAACAGATTCATTTGAGATATTTCGTAACGGTCAACCAGATCGTGATGACGACCCACCGTAGAATTTTTGTAGCGATGACTTCAACCAAGTAGCTCATTTTCATTGACAACCATCTGACACCTATGCCACATGCTTGAGAGATGTAAGGTATCTTATTTTCATGGACAGTATTATGGTACCTATATCGTGCAATGAACAAATGCATGGCAGCTTATTTTTTATGAATAACCATTCCATACTAATATCACACTCGGACGAGCTTTAATACAGCTTTTTTTCATGGAAAACATTATGATATGTCTATTAAATACTGAAGAGATATACGCTAGATTACTATTATGGGTAAACCTTTGAAGTATATGTAATACAGTGAACAGAGGTAAGGTGGCTTATTTTCATGTAAGATATTGTGACACCAACATCACACACTGGATTGATGCAAAGTAGCATGAAAAACATATCTTATTATATTACTATAAATGTTTCTTTTATCTGATTGCCTAAGACATGATATTTTGTTTCTCTATAGAACTTTGTGGATACAGTTTAAGCCTTCAATTTCCGCAAAGATTGATTTAAATAGTTCCAGAGGAGTTTTGGAACGTTAACTTCACGTGACTCTATAGTAAAAAAACCACTACTTTTAATTTCAGAATCCTGTGAGGTTAATATAACGTTCCAAAGACTCCTCTGGAATGATCTAAGTCAATATTTTCAGTATTTATTCATCTTTCTTGCTATCATTAAAATTTACACCCCCCCCCCCGAAAAAAAAAAACCCCAACACATATAGTGTTTAATGCCAATTAGAAAAATACTTGACCCAGTGGACATTACTAACAGTTTCATATTATAAAACAATTACTGACTTTCATTTTGATTAATATAAGGATCTGTCGTTCCAAGATGTATGATATTTACCACGGCTTCGGCCTTGGAACGATAGATCCTTATATTAACCTCAACAAAAGTCAATAATTGCATAGTGTCAATTGTAGCACATATTGCTTGATGTAAGGTGGTTTATTTTCATGGGCAACCTTCTAATACCCATGCCACATGTTTGAGCGATGTCAGGTAGCTTATTGCCATGCATGTCCTTTTCATACGAATATCACAAACTGGGGAGATATAGGTTAGCTCATTTTCATGGCCAACCTTCTGAGTGTTATATCATCTTATGACAGCAGTTTATTTTCATTGATAGCATGCTGGTATTATATAATTATGATTGTATTAATCGTCTGGTGCACAACTGTTTACACAATTAAGCATTAACGCACCTTTGTTGTATGCTTTGTATTCTATCAGTTAACCAACCCTTCCCCCTTTTTAACATCATGTTTACCTCTGTTGTTAAATTTATAAAATATATTATGTAATACATGTAGCATCTTTTTGTTCACCTATGAACACCACTTATATATGCTTTATTTTATATTGTGTATTTTGTCTCTCTTTGACAATCAGCAGCTCTTTGTCCTTTTAATCTACATGTAATTGCTCATTTTGTCCCTCACATGCATTTGACTGAAAATTAAGAATGAATATTGCTTTGGTAAACATGATAAAGGAGATCAAGCTTATGTGTTTATGCAACACTTTATCCTGTTTTCATGGGTAGTGCTTATTTTACATTTTGAATTTAAATTTTCATAGGGAGTTTAATACGACACGTCATTAACATTTTCCCCAACCTTGAACCTTATAAGCCCTAAGCACTTTCAGTCTTTAATACTTGTAACTTTCCTCATCCACCGTTTATATTGACTTTGATAATAACATAAACTCAATGTTAATCTTCTCGCAATACAAATGGAAATATATTATAAACATTTCTGAATTAAGATGAAAACTATAGATGTTTATGTATTCAATTTTTGATTTCGTGGATTGTTATACTTTTCTTGAATGGAGCCATGTTCGATGTTGTCCAGAAAGTTTGTTTATTGACCAGTGCGAAAATGATACACGCACGTTTATTGTTAATTTGATACTTAACTAGTGGAATTTAAAAATAGGGAAAAGGTACACATCGTAAGTTAAAGACATATGATACCGAGAGTTACCCATTGTGAACTTTCCATTTATATGTAACACTATTCCAGCAGCACCTGCATATGGAGTATATGTCTCCCGGTTGATACGATATTGCAGAGCCTGTTGTTCCTATCAGTATTTCCTTAATAGATGGTTGCTGCTAACAAGAAAAGTACTGAAGCAATGGTTCCTATTTGTTACGTTGATGTCATCACTACGAAAAATGCTACGCAATATCTGTGTCACAAATGATCACAAATATGTTCGATTTGTCTTAAATACTTCTCAGTCCTTTCCTTATTCATGACTTATCACCGGGTTTGTAACAAGAGTAACACGACAGATGACATTAATGGAGCAGGCACTGCCTACCCTTCGGACCACCTGAGTTCACCCCCGATTGTTCGTGTTGCTCGGTCTTTATTTTGCTCTGTAGTTATATGTATATCGTTGTTTATCCTTTTCTCCTTTTTCTTTTGGCCGTAGTGTTGTCTATCCTTCTTCTATTTGTGGATTGTGATTACCCATTTGCTATTTTCAAACTCTTCTAATGGCAATATGGCGATGCACGATCAGCTGAAAATATAAATGGGGTCATATTTCTGCCACCAGTCCAGAACTTCTAGGGAATCATAATAAAATCTTTAGACCTGGAACTGTATCATGTGTATTACGAACACTTACGAGATCTTTGATAGAGAACACGATCTTTATTTGCCTTATCAATTATTTTGTCATAGCGAATAAGTCACCCCTTTTTTCAAGTAATGGAACACGATTCAAAATAACATAATCAACTTAATGAGTAAAAAAGATGAGAACCATTCAATAAAAGTTTAAAGCCTTACAAAAATGTATGTAGACGGGTTGGTGAACCTATTTATTTTTAAAATTCACAGCTACGATTATGTAATGTCATTTGAATTCTTTACAAGTGAATACACAAAAGATGTAGACTATACACCTACAATCTTTGAATGGGCGAATTATCAATGTTCACTATTGGTGTAGGACCATTTATCAATGCATGTGTATACTTATTCTCACCAATCGTAAAGTATTTGTGTATTACCAGAGAATAACATCCTTTTCCAGAGTTTTTTTTCAAAATTAATATAGACAAAATGGATCTGATAAAAAATAACTGGCTTGTATTAGTCTGATACCAGTTAGAATTTGCTTTTTTGTAAACAGAGTTTGTATAGCAAAGAGAAACATCTTTTTATTAACCAACGACATTCAAGATCTACAGAGAACTACATATTGAAATGAAACGATTATGTAATTAAAATCAAAGATTGGTGATGTTAGGCTACAAGGTAAACTTTTACAAAATCAAAAATGAAGTGTTAGATATTCCTAAAAGTTATTGCAACAACAAACATTTAGATAGTTACCTATGTATGTGTAATATATATCGTGGGGCATATATCAAAGGAGTAGGAGTTGATCGGAGAGTGGGACATATTTTTAGGA
>MJUT01000724.1:455243-465993 GCA_002080005.1 Gigantidas platifrons
AATGATGTTTGTGTTGTGTGTTTTCTGTTTGTCCATTTACGGCCATTGTACTGCCTTTCCTTATTTGGTTTACATTTTCTCATTACCTCTTTAGTATCTTCAAACCTTTCTTGTCAGAATTCGTCCAGATAACAATTTTAGTAATTCGACATAGGTAGCTTTATCTCCTTAATCCTGTTTTTGTTTTCATTATTTCCATCTTTTATGTAGAACAAGGTGTCTACGAGTTTTCTCATTTTACTTGCATTAAGATGTTGATTATTTTAAGACGCAAGTAAATCTGTGTAAGGTATTTGATTTGGTTTGTTTATGTGTTTTTATTTTGTATTCGTCTAAAAAATGTTTGTCGACATCAATATTGTAATCAAAATCCGTAAATCGAATAGGACAGATGGTATAATCACTAAATAATAAAAGACGAACAGACAACTAATGGTCACCAAAACACTGCAAACCTCAACTAATATCAATAACATGAACAATCACCTCTCACCTCTAACCCCTGAACACAACGAAGACTACGACATATACCAATGACAAATACCGGTAGTACAATGGCAAAAGAAAAAAGTCGAAACAAAAAACAAAACAATCTTTTACTACATGTACTGCTGGACTGTTGCTACATATAAATGGAAATTGAAGTCATCCTTATTGTCGTAATGCTAACCGTTTGACCACGCATCATTTATGTTTATGTTCCACCAGGACCTATAATTATATCAGCTTCTGTAGTTGTCATTTCTGTGTTTATGCGTTGGTAGTTAGCCAGGGACTGGTACGTGTGTCTATCATTACTGTGTTTATGAGTTGGTGGTTAGCCAGAGACTGGTACGTGTGTCTATAATTACTGTGTTTATGAGTTGGTGGTTAGCCAGAGACTGGTACGTGTGTCTATAATTACAATAGTATTAATAAATGGGTGTTTTCATAATGGACCGGTTATATGTCGAAGGTTAGTCATAATGGCCCAAGGAAGGTTGTATACAACTTTCCTTGGGCCATTATAACTTAACCGAGGACATATAACCGGTCCATTATGAAAACACCCATTTCTTAATACTTTTATTAACCAGTCAATATCTATCCTTTTGAAGAAGGCCGTAGTATTGACCGAAATGGTAAGCTATCTATATATATTATCCTTCAGTTGCCCGTGGGTTACGATATTTCTCCACTCAGGAGAGTTAAATTAAAAATTTAACCAGAAGCCGTTAGGCGAGTGGTTAAAATTTTAAATTTAACTCCCGAGAGTGGAGACATATCGTAACCCACACGGGCAACTGAAGGAGAATTTGCTTCTCCCATTATTTTACACGAACTTTATTTCAAATGCTGTCAAACGAGTCAAACGAGTCAAATGCGGGGAAAGGCACGAGACATTTTTTTGTTATTTTACAAAATAACATACATGTTGTGTATTGTATAAACTAAGCGTAATAGATAAAAATATCTAATGTTGTTTCGTATTCCTATCAATATAAATAATTTTTTGTCCAATAGAAGTTGCCTGGCTAGTGCCTAGTGCTAATCGCCCGCATTTACCAGCTGGTTCAGAAGTATTTAATGCGTGATGGTGGTGGGCATTGATTTTGATGGTCCATTTGTTTGTTTTGATGCATTTTTAACATATCTTAGTTGTCAATGTGTATAAGTGGTCCATGTTGTGAGAGCATGCATCTGTTGGATGTTTGGTTGGGTTGTGGATGAACTCCGGCAAAAGGGTAACCAGAAGCGTAAATCGAGGAGAATAGACAATTTAACGGCCAATATAACAAACAAAACGATATATAGGAAAGCCTATAAATACACACCCATCAATATAAATGTGTATTTTAGAGTTAGAGTTGTGGTGTCTAACGTAACTTTCAACAATATTTCAGCTATATTGTGGCGCTCAGTTTTATTGGGGAAGGAACTGGAATACACAGAGAAACAAGTCACTGGCAAACTTCATCAAATAATGTTGTACCGTGTACACCTTGCCATAAGCAGAATTCGAACTCAAAATGCTATTGGAGGTAAGCACCGATTGCATAGATAATTGTAAATACAGCTACCATACGATCAAGAAGCACGATGGCCCCAATGGTTATTAAATTTAAGATATGTCATCCATTGTCTATATTGAAAGGAAAAGGCGTTGCTGTAGTTAATTACAATGAATTTGTGAGGGAGATGAAAACAACTTTTATATATGACATTAACATACTTATAATAGTCCGCCGTTAGAATTATCATCATACGTTGACATAGAGACAATACATATATTATCTATAATACGAATATCAATTTATGAATAATTACTAACCTCAAACGTTTCAGACGATATCCTCTGTGCACCCTAGCTGTTTGAGGACACATTTATTATTATGAATAAATGTATTTGCAATTTCTATGATGTCCATCAAATGTATATTTATATGCCTTTGATATCTGTGATTTTTGTAGAAAGTGATTTGTCGACAGTTCAAAACAGCATTATGTGATAAAGTTCGTCAGTTACTTGTGATAGATCGGTGGTTTTCTCCGGGTTCCTACACCAATAACACTGACCGACACGATATAACTGATATATTGATGAAAGTGGCATTCAACACCATAAACCAAACATATTGTTCTGCATAAACACTGTGCATGTTAAATATTTTTGATAATTTTTTTGTATTCATATTTTTATTTTTTTCTATTTTACAAAATAACTTATTGTGTAAACTAGGCGTAATCGATTAAAATATTCAAAATTGTTTGTTATCCTTATCAATATAAAGTATTTTATCATATTGATTGGTCAAATCGAAGTTGACTGTAATCTCTCGCATTCACCAGCTGGTTCAGCAATATTCCATGCGCTTGTACAAGATGGTGGTGGGCATGCATATTGATGTTCACTAGTAACACATATGCACAAGTCCGGCGAATCCAACACCCACTATAACTAGTATCGTTCTAAAGAAACATGAAATATAACAATCTAACAGTATATCTGTATGTTAATATATGCATACTTATTCTACCAAGACTAACACGACGGGTGTTACATGTAGAGAAGGAACTGCTGACTCTTCCGGAACACATGAATTTATTCCGGGTTTTTAGTAGAATTCGTATAGCTCGATCTTTAGTTTTCTGTGTAATGCTATGTAAATATAATTGTTTGTCCTTTTTCTTTAGTCCATTGTATTATCTATTCTTCACCCGTTTTGGTATCTTCAAACTTTTCTTTTCAGAGTTTAAAATAATGCATTTATAATTGATCAATATATTTTCTTAAATAAATTAAATAATACATGTTTGTATCCATCCTTTTTCAAAATCGTGTTTTATAGCTATCTTCGTGCATTGTTAAGTGTTATTTATATCAATATACTATTTTCCTATTATATTTGTTGTTTTATCGGGAGGTGGCGGGTTGACAGACAGTAACACCATTCTGATTAGTGTGGTCTTTGTCTCTATGTCTTTGTTTATACACACTTGAATGACTCTTTGGTTTTCTATCACGTTTATTATATAGTTTTTATGTAGTGTTTGTAGATCATTGTTTGTCCTTTTTCTTTTGACCTTTTTATAGTCACTACTTCTTCGATTTACAGCTTCTGATTATTAAGTAAAAAGGGTAGATAACAAAGTATTGTGCTATAAAGATATCATGAAAACCCATTTGATATTCATATTATCTTTACGTCGTTAAGTGGTCGTCGTGGTCGTGAGCGTGATCGAATTACAACTACCTGTGCAATCAGTGCCTATCACCACTAAAGTTGTGAGTTCAAATCCCGCTCATGGCGAGGTGTACTCGATGCAATATTATGTGATAAAGTTAGTCAGTGACTTTCGTCAGGTCGGTTGTTTTCACCGGGTACTCAAGTTTCCTCCAACAATACAACTGAGCGCCACAATATAGCTGAAGAATTGTTGAAAATGGCGGTAAACACTATAACCCTAAAATCCCCTCAATACATCTCTAAAACCTACGCTATAGAATATGAAGTCCTACTGGAGTCAGAGTAATTCGGTTCCTTTCCTGTTAGTAATCTAAAATGTAACGTAAATTTATTTACAATTCTCAAATGATTGATAAATTGATTGATTGATTGATTGATTAATTCACTCATTTATTCGTTGTTATCTTAATACGAGAAATTGGTTAATCAGGATATAATTGTAAAATGTTATTGCTATATTCAAAATTGATACGTCGATGAATTAATGTGCGTACAAATGCTTTTTTATTTTCCTTTTTTTTCAGAGAATTTATACAATATTAATTAAAGCAGTGTCTAAAAATAGACAGTTTAAGTGTATTCGGTGAAAACTGGGGGAAAGGGGGGGAATCTGGTTTTAAGACTCATACAACACATACAATGTATATTTTAAGACACTGTACTACTATTGTCATTGCTCTTACTCCTTAATACTGCTTGCTTCGCGGAGAAGCAACAAAGACCAATATCATAATTTTGCTAAAGCAACTTTATGAACTCAGTACAGTTAATTATCATTAAATATGTTTGCGGAGAATACTGCCTTTACGAAAGTAGACTGGCTAAAGATTAGTGTTATTAATATAAACCATAAACAGTGATTGTCAACAATTCCACCAGTATCAACTAAGCGAACAATAAATTAACTTATTCTTAAATGTTTGTATAATTTAAATTAATTACAATTTAAATTAACTTATTTTAAAAGTGTTTGTGTTATTTAAGTTAATTACAAATTAAATTATCTTATTTTAATTTGTTTTGTAATATTAAAGCTAATTACAACTTAAATTAACTAATTTTAAACCTGTTTAATAAATCATGACCAAAGAGTCCCCTCTTCTGTGGTTGTATTATTATTCTAAAACTAATTTTATACAGTGATAGTCAACAATAAAGTGTGCCAGTGACTTATGGCAGGTCGGTGGTTTACTCCGGGTACTCTGGTTTCATCTACCAATAAAACTGACCGCCACAATATAGCTGAAATATTGTTAAAAGTGGCGTTAAACACCATAAACCAAAGCAACCAAACGATCTTTATATCGTATTAACGGATGACGACATGCTCTCTTACTCAACTAAATTAATGTAAGCCTTTACTTACTCAGAAAATGAATCACAATCTGAGAGGCTTAATGCTCTACCGGTACAATACCAGGTACCACTTATTTTACAACAGTTGCCGGTATCACAATAATGGTAAATCGTTCCATTAGTACACTTTTCATAACCTACAAATAAAAAACAACAGAACGTTATGTTGCGGCAATGAAACGTTAAATGTTTCTCTGTATTGAGGTGGCAGAGATCATAATCGGCAGTGCAAACATAGTTCTTTCGCTTTTGCATATTTTTAACCATGGAATATAATATGCTGATTAAGAAAAAACAGTTGGATTTGTGGCCTTGACTAACCATCTTCTTTTTGTATATTTCACAAAGTTAATTCTTCAGCAATCCTGCCATGGTTGTAAATCTGTTTACGATCAAAGTCACACACATTATACGGGAAATTTAAAATCTTTAAATATATGAGGCAGGTGTAGGACAACGGGACAATGATTTTGGACTGCCGATAGAAAAGTATTGAGAGTTGTGTAGGGACGATACGCCAAAGCCATGTTCTCTGACACCCCTCCCCCATCATTGAGAGGGTAATAAGAAGTCGTAAATCAAAGGACATACTATAAACGGATTATATGCCCGATATATGGATGCACCCATTTTTGTTTTTCGAGTGTCCGTACTCCATTACTGAGTTACTACTGCTACGGTCACTGGGTCGGTACCTATACCTTTGATGGTGGACTATTATTCCCCGATGGATACATCCGCCAAGTAGTCAGTACTTCGCACACAGACTTAGATTATAAGATATATTTATTATTTAAATTTACAGTTCTGTAATAATATAATTATTATTAACACTACAGTTCTCCTCTCTCAGATATATATTGTTTGTTTGTTTTTTTATGTATCGTTTCTACGTTTTTCATATTTGCTTTGAACTGCATCAGCAGTGTAATAGTTAGCGTGCTCACATCGAGTGTGGTAGATTGTGAGTTCGAGCCCAGATCTGATCAAACCAAAGACTATAAAATTGGTATTTGTGGCTTCTACACTAAACACGCAGTAGAAGACATTAGACGACTATGACTATATTGTTTAGACCCTTTGAATTTTTTGCTCGCCGACTATGACTATATTGTTTAGACCCTTTAAGTTTCTTGCTCGGCGACTATGGCTATCTTGTTTAGGCCCTTTGAGTTTCTTGCTCGCTGACTATGACTCTATTGTTTAGCATCTTTGAGTTTCTTGCTCGCCGACTATGGCTATATTGTTTAGGCCCTTTGAGTTTCTTGCTCGCCGACTATGGCTATATTGTTTAGACCCTTTAAGTTTCTTGCTCGCCGACTATAGCTATATTGTTTAGGCCCTTTGAGTTTCTTGCTCGCCAATACTTCTATATTATTTGGCTTTCTACTCTTTTGACTTTCAACACACATGATGAAGGTTATTCCAGAAACTCGCCGTGAGCACGAATGTTGATATCTACTTTTTTATTCCTATATTTTGGAATCCATGACATTTATTTTGTCAGCACGGTATAAAACGTTTCAAGTAAAATAAAGTTTTTAAAAATCATTTAAAAATATATTTCTGGGCACAAATAATGACACCGTAGGTATGCATATTGTTTGTCATACGTTGTTATAGTCATTTATATAATAAAGATGAACAATTAAAAGAGCACAAACTCCAGCATTGTTATGTTTCAGTTAAAACAGTCTTCAGTCCTTCTCCTAGGATGTGTTTGCATTATATTTTTTTACGTGTTGATATATATTTAGCGTGTTTCAAAATATATTGTGCGGTTGTAATGTTATTGTCGATTTTGGAAGGATAAATGATGAGTCCTTCATCGGGTTAGGATTAAGGTTATGGTGTTTAATGCCACTTTCAACAACATTTCAGTTATATCGTGGTGGTCAGTTTTATTGGTGGAGTAAACCGGAGAAAACCACTGACCTGTCGCAAATTACTGACAAATTTCATCACATAATGTTGTGTCGAGTACACCTCGCCTGAGAGGGCTTCGAACTCACAACGTAATGTAATTAAATGTCTTTCTCGTTTCCTCAAACAGGCTCTTAAAAATGAAATTGTCATTATCTGCCTGATAGAAAGACAAAATATTTACTTTAATCAAATTCCGCTAAGTAACCTCTTAAACGACATTAATTAGATATCTCAGTTTTTTTTTTGTTTTTTTTTTTAATAAAGACGTTTGTCATACCGTTATATTAAGTGTTGATACTGAAGTCTATAGTTACAACAAGTGGACCTAGATAATTTTCACATTTTGTTTTCAAAACCTTATATAGAGATTATTTCTTGATCAATTTTACTGAAATTTTCTCAAAATGTTTTGAAGTTTGTTATCATCATTTTATTACAATTGTTTTATTTCTAGTTTTCAACTTTCTATGATTTAAATACAGTTTTGAATTGTTGAAGTTAATAATTACTACAATTGTATAATAGTTTGTCGCGTTCAAGTTAAAAGTTGTGCTAAATGGTGATTTTATTGAAATTCTAAAATCACAAAATTATACGGAGATTATTAAGAACAACTTCAAAACGTTTTGCTTTTATGAGCGAAAATTTCAGCGAAATTTGCTTAAAATATAACCTCTGTACAATGTTTTTTTTAATTGTGGTTTTACATGACATATTTAGGGGAAAATCGGAGGTGTTAAACAATTATGTCGACTTACTGTATCTCAATTAGGGATAAATCATTTTTTCTTTTTAAATAAATCGAAGTCAAATGTCGATCCATGTGTGTTAGCAATATAGTATTACTCAACTAAAGGACCGTCGTGGTCGTGATCGTATGGTAGTTAAATAATATGTCGATCAAAAGACCACTACGGCTTGTGCTGTATTGTTTTTGACATGCCGACTACAAATAAAACTTATTTTATCTTATCTTATAACTACATATGCAATCAGTGCACTATCACGGCGCCATGTTTATTTCGATTCGATTGGTCTACAATAGTAATAAAACTTAAAATTGAATAATGTTCACATCAAACTGTATATATTCATTAACTATATATAAAAGCATTGCCACTTACCGAATGCTTGTATAAAACAGATACATAAAACAAGTATTCCATAGCAAGTATATGTACCCATATCGATGTAGTATTCTAGAGACAAATTAACCAACTAAATGTTCTAATGTAATGTGAACAACTGCGCATGTTGTTTACATGATACATATAAAATATACCACTACCCGATCTGCATAAAAAACCCGCATATCTGGAAATTCCCTGATTAAACCATTTTAACGAAATCCTATACTTCCTAGTTGTTTTTTTCTATTTGATCTATGAACTGAAACTTTCCTTTAAAACTTAGACAGTCTTTACTTTAAATATATTTTATTATCAAACAAATACAGACAATGGATCAAACACAAGTAATAAACGTACGGGGTCTTCTCTGTTACATATAAATTATAAGTAGACAATATATTACAAAAACATTGCATTATTTCATTGATCATTATTTGAGAAAAAATGACATAGTATTGCAAGATATATTGTGAATGATGCTGAGTCATTGCCGGTAGATGAGTTAGAAGTACTTAAACATTAGACATATATTTTAGTGTCTAGTGTGTATCTGTGAAGAGCTGTAAAAAGTGAGCAGTTGACATCATATGCAAAATCTGAATTTCCATACAATATATTGTTAATGGATATATCTAACCCAAGATCTCTAATATTGTTCAACATAACATTTCTCTGATTAACACATAATTTACAGTGCAAGAAGTAGTGTTCATTGTGTTCCACATAATTGTTACAGTTACAGTAACAAGAATCGATCAGCTTACATCTAAAAAGGTCACATTCGATTGGTCTACAATAGTAATAAAACTTAAAATTGAATAATGTTCACATCAAACTGTATATATTCATTAACTATATATAAAGCATTGCCACTTACCGAATGCTTGTATAAAACAGATACATAAAACAAGTATTCCATAGCAAGTATATGTACCCATATCGATGTAGTATTCTAGAGACAAATTAACCAACTAAATGTTCTAATGTAATGTGAACAACTGCGATCTGCATAAAAATCCCGCAGATCTGGAAATTCCCTGAATAAACCATTTTAACGAAATCCTATACTTCCTAGTTGTTTTTTTCAATTTGATCAATGAACTGAAACTTTCCTTTACAACTTAGACAGTCTTTACTTTAAATATATTGTATTGTCAAACAAATACAGGCAATGGGGTTTTCTCTGTTATATATGAATCATAAGTAGACAATATATTACAAAAACATTACATTATTTCATTGATCATTATTTGAGAAAAATGACATAGTATTGCAAGATATATTCTGAATGATGCTGAGTCGTTACCGTCAGATGAGTAAGAAGTACTTAAACATTAGACAAATATTTTAATTAATTTACATTACAATGAAATTTGTGAGGGGGGTGAAAAAAACTGATTATATATGACCTTACTATAATTATAATAGACCGCCGTTAGAAGTATCGTTATACGTTGATATAAAGATAATAAATATATTATCTATAATACGAATATCAATTTATGAATAATTACTAGCTTCAAACGTTTCAGATGATATCCTCTGTGCAATCTTGCTGTTTCAAAGGGGTAATAACAAACCACACTAAAAACCGGAATGAACTCAGGTACTCCGGAGGGGTAATAGTTCCTGTTCCACCACATGCAATCCTTCTACACTACATGCATATGTTGTTCGTGTTTCTGTACATAAATAGCATAGATTTGCTACGATGTACAAATTATATATGTTAAGTGTCCTATACAACGATTCATCATTTTATGAAAAGAAAGTACATGTATAAAAAGTTATGACCACCAATTCTACCAATATCAACAAAACGAACAATCACCTCTTATCTTTTTTATAATTTATTTTTTATGTTCTACTTTCCCATTACACATATAATATATTACAGATGTATTTAGCAGAAAAGTGTCAGTCATTACATATTAGCATTACAAAACATTGTCATGCAATGTACATTTAAATACAGTATTTGCTTGTGTTACCATCATTGTTAGTTTAAATAATTAACTAATAAAAAATAGATCATTTTCAAAAGATTTAAGTGGTTTTCAGCAAATTAAATACTTCATAAACTTAAAAGTAGTTTTCATCAATAACATGTGTGGTGCATCCATTTAAAATTTGTCTAGAACAGTATATATTTTGAGTTACTTCACTTATACCAATATTATCTTCTACGTTGTATTACCATCACTGGGTCGATACCTCTGCTGGTGGACTATTAGTCCCCGAGGGTATCATCCGCCCAGTAGGCAGTGCTTCGGCACTGACATAGTTTAATAGTTTAATAGTTTAATTCAAACCTTCCAAATTTGTAGTATCATATGTAAAATTCCCATTTACTGTAAAAAGGTGGTTTATATCCCAGAAATTTCTTCTTGTAATCGATTGAAGGAAAGGAATTCATTATTCTCATCAAGTAAATCATTTATAAAAAAATATTCCTGCCTCACACCATTTATAATAAAAAAAAAACCAATGGCATTATCAATTTTGTACTTTATATTAAACCATATGGATTGGGTAAAAATATTTATAGGAATATCATGACTTTCTGATCTCTCCCTTAATGTTCCCCAGTTTTGAACGATATCTGTCCAA
>MJUT01000725.1:27994-38074 GCA_002080005.1 Gigantidas platifrons
ATAAAATGAAACTTACCAGCATTCTAAATGTAACCAAGTACTTGCAGTCAATAAAATGAAATTTACTAGTATTCTAAATGAAATTGAGTACTCACAGTCAATAAAATGAAACTTACCAGCATTCTAAATGTAACCAAGTACTTGCAGTCAATAAAATGAAACTTACCAGTATTCTAAATGAAATAGAGTACTAACAGTCAATAAAAGGAAACTTACCAGCATTCTAAATGAAATGAGTACTCACAGTCAATAAAATGAAACTTACCAGCATTCTAAATGAAATTGAGTACTCACAGTCAATAAAAGGAAACTTACCAGTTGTCTGAAAGAAACCAATTATTGAAATAGTCAATAAAATAATACAAATTGTTATTCTTGCCATGTCTAAATATTTTATCTTTACAATCTTTAGTGAGGAATCTTTATATATATATAATTACAAATATATGTAACAGATTTTTTTTTCTGTCACACATGGTCTATAATTTTTCTTTCTCCGTTGGAAATTTTAAATCATCATTTCGTTCCTTACTGTCAATCAATATGGCACCACCAGGGAAAGAAATAGGTGATTGTTTGAAATTTGGAAAGTAATTAGTATACAATGTAATGTATATATATATATATCAGTTTTGATACAACATCCATTATAACTGACACAAGGGATATCAGTTTTTAAATGGCTGATATATGGAAAATCTTCTCCACAGAAACTGCTCAAGTCATTTAAGAAATCTATGAAAGTAAAAATTTGACCAAATGACTTATTGATGGTCGTTGCTCATTTCATTCTCATTCAACATCCAACATGCCACTATTAGGTATGTAGCAGTTTCTGGAAATAATAATTCTGGTTTAAACATTTCTATGAGAATAAATCAACAAACTATTAAAAAACAGACTCAATAGAGCATCTGATTAATTTCTAGAAATTAAATTTAACTACCAAATAAACTCTCTTAGGCAACTTCAAATTTGGGCAATATGAATATTATCATTTTTAACTCACATTGTCTAAAAAAAGTAAAAGGTCATGTGAGCTATTGCATTCTTTTGGAATAAGCTGTCTGTTAGCTGTTGTAAGCTGTAATACTTTCTATATCTCCTCTGGGCCCGGGTGGCTCAATGAGTTAGGTAGTTGGATTACCTAACAACTCATACAAGCCTATCACCAATACGGCATGGGTTCGCGCACGGCTTTGTAAATTACAAAAAAAGGTGCACTCGATTCACAGCTGCAACTGATAAAGTTTAACAGTTGCTTGCCCATGGTCAGTGGTTCTCTCCGGGTACTGCAGCTTCTTCCACCACTAACATTGGTCGCTATGATATTGCTGAAATATTGCTGAAAGTGGTGTTAAATACCAAAATCAATCAATCAATCTATATCTCCTCTGAAAGCACAGAGAACTTAATTTTTGTGATTTTTACTGAATATGCAAATTAAGCTTTATTTTTACAAAAATACATTTACAGATCTTCTCTAAAATCATTTAGTAAAATTACATCAAACTTTGATGGGATAGTCCTTAAGTGGTCCCCTTTAAAAATGTGTCTTCCAGCTTAACCCTCCATCCAAGATGGCTGCCATTACTAGAAATAATAATTTCTTAAATGACAAATGACACATTATTTTATTCATTTGAAATTTAATCTGTAGGTAAATTTGAAATTTAAACTAGGTAAATTTGAAATTTAAGCTGTAGGTAAATGATAATCAGATGTTTAACCTATATTTCATGTTTTTCAGAAGCTGAGTTCACTGAGTATACAACACATTGCATGAACATAATTTTGATATTAAAATAAACTACATTGTACGACATAGCATGTTTAAATTATGTATATAGATTTATAATGGTGATTAAAGTAACAGTCTGTGTTATGTCACAACTGGTCTGTAGGGAAAACAGAAAATATTTGTTGGTTAGATGTGTTTTTTACATTCTGATGAGCTTGGGTTAGGGGTTAATGTCGTGGTGTTTAATGCCACTTTCAACGATATTTCAGTTATATTACGACGGTAAGTTTTATTGGTGGAGTACCAGGAGAAAACCATCGACCGTATTCACGAACTTGAATGACTATCATCATACTTTGATATAATTTCAGATCAATTTTAGACAGACAGGCAGCTATTCATGAGATTTTAGAGGGACACAATTCTCAAACACTTGGTCAAATAAAGGCATCACTAGTACAGACTCCTGATTTAGAGAAAGGGATCAGCTCTATATATTATAAAAAGGTGATAACAAAAATGTTTTTCAAATTAAATTTAAAACATTTAAGTGGTACATGCTGTCTTTTCCAAATGTGTATGAATTATTTTACTAAAATTGAATAAATTTATGTTTGCTTAACACCACGTCTAATTATATTTCAGTCATATCGTTATACATATGTAGTCTGTTTTATTGATGGAGGAAACCTAGGTATCTTGGGGAAACAACTGACATAATTTTATCACATAAAGTTGTATCAAGTACACACAGTGGTCCAAAATCATCCAATCAGAATGTCATATCTAATAAATACATCATTCTGATTGGACAGTTTTGTAGTATGAGTACAAAATTTATGACTGTCAGATGTTGTATGCGGAGTATTTTGTAAATTTTTATATGTTGGAGAAACAGGAGACACACTGTATCAAATACATTTATTGAATTTATTTCTTCTCTGTAGAAAAGCAGATGATCCAGTGGCAACCCATTTTTATAGTAACAATCATACAGTTTGAATATTTTTCCGCGATTGGATTGGGAAAACGAAATTTACCGAAAAAATAGGGAGAATTTGTGGAAAAAGAAAATGTGCACTTTTTAGCCGTATGGCATCAATACTAAAGAATAACTCATTTAATTTTTAAATCTTTTATACATGTAATTTGATTTATATACATGTACTCATAAAATTGTTTTTATGTGTCTTCCATAGGATAGATAAACCGGGAAAAGTTGACGTTGCACAATGAGAATTGTATTGTTACGTTATCTATTATTCATATATGTCACTAGTAAAAAACATGCTGATGAAGATGGGTAGCACCATCTTTTTACATGTCTTGGATTTAAGTTATATGTTGTAATCTATATTTCAGTGTAATGCACTAGAGTTTTTCCTAGTTTGTAAATCACTTGTTAAATGGAGTGAAGATATTCAGCTAATATCAAAACAGTTAGATGGTCAATTATCTTCAGACATTCTTAAAGAAATCCTTCGTGAAATACCAGAACTTCTAGATGACATTAAATCCTTGCTAAATAATATACAGGAAAATAATGTCAGGTATGTATTATATATATAATTATACATGTACAGTGAAACCTGTCTAAGCTTCACTTCCGGTTCGTAGATTTTTTTTCATTTACACAAGCTTTTATTCCATTGACACGTTGATTTTACGTTCTTATAAATTTTCAGGATACGAGAAACCCACAATGCATAAAATCGAAATTAATTCATGACCCGCCATGGATAATTTTCAAACTTACTTGACCCCCACCGGGCATCAAATTTTAATTGCACTGCCGTCCGACCCCCGCTATACATTTATTTCTGGAATAGCCCTAAACTGAACCCCCTTGAGACCAGTTTTTGTGTACAAAATAGACAGTTGTTCAGTTTATACAGATTGAAGTAATAAAGATTTCCTACATTGGGACTTTATTTAAACTTCGGTTTATACAAGAATCCATTTTTATTAAGGGTTCGGTTTGCACAGGTTTCACTGTATATACATGTACAAAGTAGAAAACTAAAACCATCTGCAGTACACTCTTGAAGTATTGTTACCTTTTAACCTGCAGAATGTCAATTTTACAAAGTGGTTAGATAAGGCCAAACATAAGAATATGTTTGTTTGCTGTTCCCCACCCGAAAAAGCTAAGTTTGGTTTAGGTAGGTCAAGAGAAAACATTATTTTTTTATCACTCCAAGAATATGATTGATTTGATTTGATTTTTTGGTGTTTAACGCCACTTTCAACAATATTTCAGCTATATCATGGCGACCAGTTTTAGTGGTGGAGGAAGCCGGAGTACCCGGAGAGAACCACCGACCCTGGGCAAGCAACTGGTAAACTTTATCACTTGCGGTTGCTAGTCGAGTGCACCCTTTTTTGTAATTTACAAAGCCGGGTGCGAACCCACGCCGTATTGGTGATAGGCTTGTATGAGTTGTTAGATCCAGCGACCTAACTCATTGAGCCACCCGGGCCCCTCCAAGAATATGACTTTTGTCGAACATTACCAAATGCAAAATGCATGCACCAAAATTTGACTATCATGCCTCATGTTAATTATGACTGTTTGTTGCTGTAGTTTGAACTAGTTGTGCTTGCTGTTTATTTCAGATGTTGTGCACTGTTAACCTGTGATTCTTTTAGAAATTTATCCATATGGACAATAGCATTAATGATGTAGAGAGATGTGAGATTACTGTTTGTGTATGGCAGACAAACTTTTTTTTAGTGTAGGCCTAATTGCTTAAACTACAGTATACTCTTTGCTACATTGCTACTTATACCTTTGCCAAATATCAATATCACAAAGGGTTCCATTAAAATGAAGGGATGCTTAAGATAGTTCAGAAACAAACAGGGGCCGTGATTGCCGTGATCGTATGGTAGTTGGATTTACAACTACTTATGCCACCTATCTGCCGTAAATGACAAACAAACTTTATCACATCATATTGTATCAAGTACATCCTCGTCTGAGAGGGATTCGAACTCACAATGTTAGTGTGATGATAGGCACTGATTGCTTAGGTAGTTATAAATCCAACTACTATACGATCTTGACCACGATGTGATTTGAGGTGAGAGGTAGTTATCCGTTATGTTGATATTTGTGAAATTGTTGACCATTTATTACTGTTTAAAAGTTTCTTTTTATAATTTCGTTTTGTTGTTGTACAATAGGGACAAAGACAAGACTAATTTATTCACTGACGAAAGTCTTTTTCCAATGGTACAGAAGAGAAAGAAAGAGATAAAAGATGTTGAGAAAGAAATGTCTGACCACAGAAGAACAGTCAGGCTAATACTGAAACAACCAGCTGTAGATTATGTTACTGTGTTAGGCACTGAGGTAAAAAAAAATTAAGTTGAGATTACATAACAGAAATATGAACACTTTAACAAACAACATTAGATTATATTACGGTGTTAGGGACTGAGGTAACATTTTTAAGTTGAGATTACATAACAGAAAGATTAACACTTTAATCTCACACTCATTTTAGGGTATGAGTTTTGCTCATTGTTGAAGACCCTACTGTGACTGAAATGTAGAACACCAATAAAGCTTTACTTTAATTTATATCTGTTCTTACTAAATAATTTATTAACATTGAACAAATCATTGGACAAAATCAATCAAATTTTACATAGGTTGAAACCACTTGAAAACCAGGTGTATGTAAGCTAGAGCAAGTTTATATATTTTTTATGTAATAAAATATAAATTGTCTCTTTCAGTATTTAGTTGAAGTCAAGAACAATAAATTACATATTGTACCAAAAGACTGGATGAAGATTAGCAGGTATATGGAGTAATGGTTAGCAGCCTTGCTTCATGTATGGAAAATCATGTGTTTTATTCTTGATTGAGTAAAACCAGTTCTATTACATATATGCTCGTGAAGTACCTGAGATTTCCGAGTGAATTTATTTCACCATGACGTCACAGTATCAGCGTCGTCATATTCAAACATATCATTGGACGTTACACAATGATTGTATCAATTAAGCTATCAAATTATTAAATATTCTAACATAACGTCCTTCATTGGCTATATAAATAATACAGTGATAAAACTCACGATATATTTTAATTCGCTCATGCGTATTGATGAACAAATTACAAACATAATTCCCTAGTGAATTTATGTATGCATACAGCACTGTGGTGCATAACAAACATAAAAATGCCCGTATTGTTTTTACCTATATTTTTCCGGAATAAATACTTAAGACAATGAACTTTGACTTTTGAAATTTAACATCTTCCGGAAGTCGTTTACAAGGAACGCTAATGACATTGAAACACATGGTTACTGATTTATTTTAAGATTTTGTTCAAGCATTTTACTTGTTTAAGTTGCTAAATTCAAAATGCCATTAAATTGGAAAATATCAGTAACTTCATAGCATCACAGTCTATTTATGCATAAAAGAAAAACAACTGTAAACTGTAAAACATGAAGGTTAGTGAATTTTGTTATGAAATGCATTTCCATTACCGACTTCCACTTCAAAAAATAAGTTAGATTTTTAACACGTTTTAACATGGGTAACATTATTTTCGTTGCATTTTATCCCTCGCTAACGCTCGGGATAAAATTTGTACGAAAATAATGTTACCCATGTTAAAACTGTATACAAACTCTGGCTTCCATGAATTATTTCTTAAATAAACTATTATAACTGTAGCTGTTTAATAAAATACTTGAGCATTTCATAGCCACTGCCATTTTTTCCAATAGCATGCCTTCCGGTAACAGTACTATGTGAATAGATCATTGTAGACCAGAACTGAAATAAGCAGTTAATTGTCATATAGTCATTTTTCCAAGGGTGACCTTTGAATACATGTTTGACTATGTTTATTGTGATTCTGTCTCATTTTGTTTTATATGATAAGTTCAAATGTTAATATTCTACATTAATTAAATTAAGGAATAATTGTGTTTGTTAACTAATTATGGATACATGTAATATATAAGTTTTAGTTTAGCATGCAAAAATAAAGTGTTCATGAAGGGGAAAAAAACCTGGATTACATCATTTTATAGGGTATAATAATTTATTTAAACAACTAATAATTAACACAAAAACAAATTTATTTTGATAAAAATAAACATTTCAGTTGGTATAATACTTTCAAGTCAAAACAGACACCCGTTGGGATCAATATTTAGATAGCTAATATTCAGTACTTTACTCATACATTTTGTTTTTATTAATTTGTACAGTAGTCTCCCTTTTATAAGGCCACTTAAAATGTAAAAATGGCTTGATTAAAGGGGTGGCCTCTATTGAGGGGGACATTTTAGTAATATTTTACTAGCTCAGTCGAACTGAAATCTTGCCTGATTGGAGGAGGGGACTTCGACGGAAGTGGCTTTATAAGAAGGGAACTATTGTATGGTTTTCTCCACAAACTATTTTTACATGATAGATTTTCTAATCCTACGGGAAAACCATCATATTTCTAAAACCAGTATTAGGACTGATGTTGTCAGAAGGTAGAGAAAACAATCTTAATACCTAACACTATTAGTTGGGACTGGTCACAATATTAATGATATTTCCTGTATCAACTGTGTGACCATGATACTTTCAACAATATTTCAGTTATATCGTGGCAGTCATTTTTATTGGTAGAGGAAACCAGAGTACCCGAAAAAAACACCGACCTGTCGCAAGTCACTGACAAACTTTATTGCATAATGTTGTATCAAGCACGCCTCACCATGAGCGGGATAGGCACTGATTGCACAGGTAGTTGTAAATCCAATAAAGACATTATGATGTTGCAAATAAAAACAATAATGGCAGTTTTGAATGTCTTAACATACATTACCATTAGTATCACAGCTTGCTCATTTTACCAGACTTGCTGTGATACTAAGGATAAATGTCTGTCTTGACCTTTATATCTTCTTATTCTATATATCTTGAATGAATAATTTCTTGTTTTTCAGTACAAAAGCAGTGAGTAGGTTTCATCCTCCATTTATACAAGCTACTTATAAGAAACTAAACCAACTTAGAGAACAGTTAAAGAAAGACTGTGATGAAGCATGGTTACAGTTTTTAGGGTAAATATAATAATTATTTAAAACGATATTTAATATAGTGAAACCTGTCTAAACCAAACTCTGAATAATTAATTAATTAATTAATTAGGAAATCTTTGTTAATTCTACCTGTATAAACCTAAATCGTATCTATTCCGAACACATGTTTATCCCAAGGAGGTACAGTTCAGACAGGATTAATATTGACAAAACTGAAAACAAAATTACCCAGAGTAGAAAATTTATTAGTATTTTTCTTATAAATTTTTTTGAGATTTTCAACTTTGGCAATTCTTCTGTTCTAATATGACTGTCAGTACAACACTACAGTTTTGTTGTTGTAAATCGCATATGCTTAAAATACTGTGAAACACTTATTGTTCATTGTGCTTTATTTTCGTGGATTTTGTGGGACAACCAATCCATATATTAAAGAACCCCACTAACAATGAAACTTGAGACTAGATAAAAAAAAAAATTGGGTAAACATTAGGAGGGATGAGATGATTTTTCATGGTAAGGTGAATTTCCTTTCATTGTCAATATAGCTGCCGATATATTACCTCATATGTTTACCTTGTAATTTATGTATGTTTGATTAATTGTCTTGTTTTTGAAGTTATTAGAAGTGTGTATAATCAGCTGTATGACTGTATAATAGAAAAAAAATAGCTTGCATATTAGTTGTCTGTTCATCAGTATTTATTTCCTTTAAAAATTTGAAAATTGGAAAATAATTGACTTGAAATCTAATTCAAATTCACTCACTTAATCAGGTGTTTTAACATTTATAAACATTTCATTAGATGAATAATATGGCCGAGGGATATTTGTGTACCGGAATGTACAATACACATGAAAGTGACAGTTTTATAGTTACCTTCCACCTTCCAAATGAGTTAACAGTTTACGTAATTTAAATGTAGGTAGCACTTTGACAAAAATGGTTACACCTTACCAAGTATTAAATTATTAGTACATAATATAAAAAAAAATATATTTTCTTTCTTCCAGTAATACTGGGGAATGTGGGCATTAGAAAAGGTGAATGCTTTATTAAAGTAAGCAACTTTCTTCTTTGATTAGACATAGTTATCTCCCATGTTTACTTACTGTAGTATTGTTGACTTTACAATAAAGGTTAGATATAAACTTTCTGATAACACTTGTAACACCATTGTCATCTGCCTAACAGGCCAGGCCATCTTAGCACGTTTCATGGTCGTAGGTGTTGTATTCACCTGTCTTTCTGTTGAGTATTGGTGTAGACTGAACCAAATTCTTGTATGCATTTATATACCACTTTAATTAAGTCAAATAATTTTCAGAGTTGGGGGTTGAGCTTAGGTAGCAAATATCGTTCTTTTAATAATTTTTTTAATCAGTCAACCAATCACATATTTAAGAAATAATCAAATCTGATTACCTATTTAATTGTACTTCAAAGAAAATTAATTAAGAATAAAACATAATGGGGTTTATTAGATTATTACACACTTTAATTTACAGCTGACAAGTACTGTAAACGATACATTGAAAATTAAGTAGTTATACATTTTTGATGAATAAATTTTTTGTTGTTTAATTTGTTGAAAATTTGAAAATCACAAATGTGAAATAGATCACAAATTTAAGAACCCCTGAAATAGTACTTTTTCTGAATACCATGAAAATTGGCACCCACAGCATTAGATACTTATCATTCACAGTATCTCCTCAAAACTTCTAGGGTTATTTATCTTAAGATTTATCTTCATATTAGGATTAGCAACTTATTTAACTCACCTGGATCAAAGGTCCATATGAAATACCGTCATCACTTGAATTTTCACATACATCATCAAGATTTTAAATAAATGTAAAAACTACTGGAAAACTTATATTTGTACTTACAGATGGTTTGAAGATGATTATCACAAGTTCAGAAAGGCAGTGTTACATATAGCTACATTGGACTGTTTACTCTCTCTAGCATCTGTAGCCAGACTTCATGGTTACAACAGGTTTGTATCTATATTGGACTGTTTACTCTCTCTAGCATCTGTAGCCAGACTTCATGGTTACAGCAGGTTTGTATCTACATTGGACTGTTTACTCTCTCTAGCATCTGTAGCCAGACTTCATGGTTACTGCAGGTTTGTATCTACATTGGACTGTTTACTCTCTCTAGCATCTGTAGCCAGACTTCATGGTTACAGCAGGTTTGTATCTACATTGGACTGTTTACTCTCTCTAGCATCTGTAGCCAGACTTCATGGTTACTGCAGGTTT
>MJUT01000725.1:38136-61864 GCA_002080005.1 Gigantidas platifrons
CTAGCATCTGTAGCCAGACTTCATGGTTACAGCAGGTTTGTATCTATATTTGACAGTTTGCTCTCTCTAGCATCTGTAGCCAGACTTCATGGTTACTGCAGGTTTGTATCTACATTGGACTGTTTACTCTCTCTAGCATCTGTAGCCAGACTTCATGGTTACAGCAGGTTTGTATCTACATTGGACTGTTTACTCTCTCTAGCATCTGTAGCCAGACTTCATGGTTACTGCAGGTTTGTATCTATATTGGACTGTTTGCTCTCTCTAGCCTTTGTAGACAGACTTCACCTCATCTATCCAATGAATTTTAAGTAAAGGATACTAATGACACTCAAAAAAGTCTGCTTCTTGCCTTGATCTTCACCTTGAAATGGACAATGGAGGAAGATTAAAAACAAATCTCTACGACAAATGTGATGACTTCACTTTTCCAATAGTCAATTTCTCTTTCATCAGTTGCAACAATCCGGCATCACCTGTCTATACATTTCAGAAATCATACATTATTTTAGAGCGTGTGTACAGTACTGTGATTTTCTGGACAGAGTACAGCTGTTGACGCAAAAGCTACTTCAACAAGCTACATTGCTCCTAGGTTGAAGTCATCTCTTCAAAAATTCAAATGTCAGTAAATCTTTTCCTTTTATGTAGATTTTGACTTTCCTCTTTCACAGGACTTAACTAGGAATATGAGTAACATGGAAGGTGTCCTCTAAGAAGCATGAATTGTTTACCCTTCATAAGCATCTAGGATCACCCCTGGTTTTTTGTGGGGTTCATTGTACCTGAAAGGTTCAAACTCCATCAAAGATCATGGCTTTATTTGAAGCTCAAATGTTAATTGTAAGAGCTTAATAAGGAGCTCTTTAATATACATTCAGGGTTTTTCTGTCAAAATATAAAACAGATGATTCATATTTATGACATAAATCATTAAAATTCTTCTTCTCTGAAACTACTCCTACAATATGAAGGAAACTTTTAAAATATAACCCTATTTGGAAATTCAGAAAAGATTTATCTAAAAAAATCTAGTGAGTGAGTCATTGTTGTTTAGACAAGTTAATTATTTTCTGGTTCAGCATCACGCTGCTTATTTTAAGGACATTGTATTGTATTTCAAGAAAACCCTATCAAAATACAGGGAAACCTGTCTAAACTGAATCCTGAATAAACCAGAATCCTGGATTAATCATACTTTGAATAAAGTCCCAGTTTAGGAAATCTTTGTTAATTCCACCTGTATAAACCAAACACCTGTCTATTCCGAAAACAAAAGATGGTCACAGGGAGGTTGTTTAGAGAAGTTTCACTGTAGATAATCTGTCAAATTACAATAACATTAAAGGAAAATGGTGATAACTTTTAATATTTTAAATTTCAGACCGAAGGTGAAGCAAGATGAAGTTTGTATTAATATTGAACAAGGAAGACACCCTGTTATTCATCAGTTATTGAGAGAAAGTCAACAGTTTGTTCCTAATGATACCAAATTGTCTGTAGGTATAATTTATAAACTAGTTCTAAATTTACTACTAAAAACAAAAAGGCATTATAATATCCATAATGAGGTAAAAAAGTGTCTTTTTCCAAAACTTCCTTTTTTTTCATCCAATTTAAATTCATATTTTTTCGTTGGAAAAATGGCATTTATAGGTGTATATTTTTTATAATGTTGAATAAACCAATACCAAACTATTCAGTTTCTGAGATAATAATACTTAGGAAAAAACTTAAAATTTAAGCAATTTATTAAGCAGTGAGTTAAAGATAATGATGTCTGACTTTTGTTTTTATTATTGCAGACAAATGGTCACAAGTGTATGTTAATTACTGGACCAAACATGGGTGGAAAAAGCTCATATATCAAACAAGTTGCCTTGATATCAATCCTGACACAAATTGGATCTTATGTTCCTGCCGAGTCAGCAGAGATGGGTATTGTTGATGCTGTTTATGCAAGGTAATTGTTGTGTGGCTGAGATATATTAACTTTGTACCAGCAGAAATCTGGTTAATTTTTGATGCTTTGTAAAAAAGATGATAAGAAATATATTTAAGGAATTTCTTAATAAATATAGAATAACACCAATTTTGAAGGTCGAGAAAGACATCATCACACCAAGCTTGATAGGACACACTGTGATTCTAATTATAATGTATGTGAAGTCATTCAAAACAGAAGTTGTTGTTTTTATCTGTAACTTTATATAAATGTGTTTGGTGTCACACTGACTGGTAATTTTCAGTATCATGGTCAAGCCGTTGATACTGAAAATATCTTCTGTCGAGATTAAAGAAAAAATGTCCAAATTACTGAAATAGGGTTATCTGTAGTTTTTGAAATTTTATGATTTAGACCAAATATAAAAAAAAAAAGTTGCACATGAAACAACATTCCCTGTAGTATACATGCTTCTTTTTGTTTCCAAAAAAGATAAATTTGTAATATATCCAGTATTCAGAATCAAATATTTGTTTTGTTTGGACAAACGGTAGAATTAAGGTGCTGGTTACTGGTAGGCTGATATATATTTTCTTTTTTTTCTTAACCTGATGTTTCTTATCCCCAAAGAACAATTTTAAATCATTACTGAAAAAAACAGTCATTTAGTTTGTCTGACTTGTGATAGTATGTGATCTATTCAAGTGGAAGTGAATCTGTGCAGGTTTTTTATTGTTTGTTTATGTCTGTATTGCTAATGGAGATACAAATCTCAAGAGGGGGTGGACATCCTATTAACCAGTTCAAACCTGCCTCATATTTGTGCCTGTCATGTTTTTTTTCCGTTTAGTAAGCTGGAGTGAGAGAGGATTGTTTTGTTGATATTTGTAGAATTGTTGACCATCACTGTTTAAAGTTTCATGTCATAATTGTATGCATTAGACAGTTATATCAATTGTATCCTAGTCATAGTTTTGAATGTTCTATTTTTGTTACAGAATGGGAGCCTCTGATGAGATTTACAGAGGTAGGAGTACTTTTATGGTAGAGTTAATGGAGGCTTCAGATATTATGTGTAAAGCTTCCTCCAGGTCACTGGTCATTTTAGATGAATTAGGGAGAGGTACCAGTACACATGATGGGGTAGCAATTGCTTATGCTACATTAGATTATTTCATAAAACAGGTAATCAAGTTATTAACAATAACAACTTACAAGCAATGGGGATTGAAGAAAAAAATGAATTACTGGAATTTCTTTTAGATAATATCACAATCTTCACATTGGTTAAATTATTGGCAGACACATTATCATGATAGCTGTAAATGTAATTTAAAATAGTAAAAATGATATTTTCACTCTCTCTTTCTGTTCATCAATCTGTGCTAATCCAGATTCCCTTTTTTTTATTTTTACCACAAGCGTAAAAGTATTGAAATCTGTCTTGGCCAACTCATGATTCCTTTGTCTAATTTTCGTAAAAGTTTGTACAATAACAGATCATGAAATTCAAACATTACTTGAAATAGGATGATTGAAATACACATAAAATTTGGCCAGTGTAGTTGGGACCTTTTCATGGCAACACTTTGTACATTTTTTGCTATATTTAAATGAAACTAGTGTGTTACTGTGTAGATATGCATGTGGTTAGGACATTCAGGTGTTCATTGAGCTTATCGTCCTTTGAACGGAGCACCCTTCAGATCATTTGGTTTAGACAGGTTTCACTGTATAAATGTTCATGTTAAATGTATGTTCACTCAGTGCTGTTGGTTTAAATTTGTACCTTTTATGTCTTTTTTAGCAGACAATGAACTGACATTTAGTATACAATATTAATGGTTATAGGATAAATATATTTTTTATTGTAATTGGTTGTGCATAGTACACAAAGATGTATTCTTTGATAAACAGTGATCATCTTAGTTTGTAATAGATGAATATAACTTAATTTATTTCTTTTGTATCTGTGGTCAAGACCGAAAAAAAAAATTCATGATCAAAACAAAAATTTGAGTGTTATAGCAGAATATATTTAAATTACAAATACAAATATAAATATAGTATGGTAGTTGGATTTTCAACTTTATGTGTAATCAGTGTCTATCACCACAAATGTTGTGAGTTCGAATCCTGCTCAGGAAAGGTGTACTTGATACAACATTATGTGATAAAGTTTGTCAGTGACTTGCGACAGGTCGTTGATTTTCACCGGTTATTTCGGTTTCCTCTACTAATAAAACTGACCACCAAGATATAACTGAAATATTGTTGAAAGTGGTGTTAAACACCATAACCCTAACCCAAATATGAGTATACAGTACTAATAAGGTGTTCCTGTTGAAAACACCCAGGATGGTGATTTTACACCAGTGTTACACTGTGAATGTGGGTGAAACACAAGCAAACCCAGGATGGTGATTTTACACCAGTGTTACACTGTGAATGTGGGTGAAACACAAGCAAACCCAGGATGGTGATTTTACACCAGTGTTACACTGTGAATGTGGGTGAAACACAAGCAAACCCAGGATGGTGATTTTACACCAGTGTTACACTGTGAATGTGGGTGAAACACAAGCAAACCCAGGATGGTGATTTTACACCAGTGTTACACTGTCAATGTGGGTGAAACACAAGCAAACCCAGGATGGTGATTTTACACAGTGTTACACTGTGAATGTGGGTGAAACACAAGCAAATTACATCTTGATATTGTATAGAAATTCACTGAAAGCATCCTAAATGGAGGCATCATGTCTGAAAAACACCATCAATCACAGTGATAGCACAGTGTTACCTGTGATTCACTGTTGTCAGACCAGAGAATCACAGGGATAGCACAATCACTCTGGTCTGACATCAGTGAATCACATTTAGGCATTGTCACAATGCCTAAATGTGATTCACTGATGTCAGACCAGAGAGTTTTCTAACAATAACACACCTTGTTAGTACAGTAAAATTATAATACAACATTTGTAACTATTACAGATTCAGTGTTTAACATTATTTGTTACACATTATCCAGTGTTGTCAGAATTTGAACAGACCTATCCAGATACAGTACAGAATTATCACATGTCTTTTATGGTCAATGATGAAACAGGTACAATTTGTAATTGTAATGACACACTTGTAATATGTCAGTATTTGTCAGGACTCTGTCTCGTGTGAATGTGTATTAATTTTAAGGTGACTCGTTAAGTTATTTTTAACCATTCAACTTTGACAATTTCATAATTTATAGCATCAAGTTGTCTTTAAACTTTGATGTAAATGTATCTAGGAATGTAAGAAATTTTTTTTGATCTTTTCTTGAATTTTTGTTGTTAAAATTTTGAAAATGCTAATGACAGGATTTCAGATTGCCATCGGTCATCGGCCATTGGCCGAAAATAAATCAAAATGACCGAATATTTTTTGGTCAAGCTGACATTATGACCGATTATTTTTGTTGACTTGTGACAAATTGACTGATGGAATTTTAATGCAATCAGACCAGCAGCGATGTTTTTAGTGTTTTTACCCCCCACTTCTTAGAGAACTATTTTGCGGAGGTAAAAATTAAAAAGTTAAAAACGATCACAAATCATTTTTAAGAGAGAATTGATTTGAAATGAGTGATTTATTTTCATCTTTATTGATATTTACAATAATTAGAACAATTTTAAGTAGATTTTTTTACTGTTTCTAAATTTTACAAAAATCTTGTGTAATGGGCGTTGACAGAGATGTTGTGTAGCGTAGCAAGGAACGACAACTCTGGATAGAGAATGACTATGTAACATGCCCTTGTCAATCATGTGAATATAAACAAAATGGCGGATGTAAACAACACAGCATGCGATATAAAAAAAAATACGGTTGAAAACATATAAATTGACACAACATTGTAGGAATAATGACATTATTTTCTTTAAAAAGGATAAACACAACAAGCAAGCTTGTTATACATTTAAATTTCACTCCGAGATCAAAATATGACTAAAATCACGATGTCAACAAACAACATGCATAACTAACAAAGCATGTGACGCTATCAAAAAATAAATAAATACCGCTAATAAGATAGAAATTCAAGAACAACTTTTTTGAATATTTTATTGAATAAAAAATGCAACAATGGAGTATGTGAACTCTTCCAATCTGGACATGTAAACTTCCAAAGCTGCACTTCCTGTCCAAAATGTGGAATAATATTCCATTATTACGAAGTTTGCCAACTTTTTACCTGAATTTTTCCATTCAAATACCCGGTATATACGCTTATCCAATATGCAAATAAACAAGAAGTTTTTCCTTTTAAACACAATAAATGGTTTGGTGTTTTGCAAGAATATTCAATTATCAACAATATTCTAATTATACAATAGTCGAATAGGTGGAGTTGACTAACAGGTTAGAACAACCATACACTGAAGTTGAATTTAACAAACGTAACAAACTTAACCAACCAGTGTGTTGTACAAAAAATCTTTTGATCATCAGTGCTCTGTATTTCCCCATTTCATTTTGTGTTGTGAATTCCTCGGTATACAAATTAATTTATTTGAAATTTACAACTTTTTTGTTTGACCTGGTGAAAAAACTTGTTTTTTTTAAAAAGATTTGAACACTGGCAGAGACCCTCAGAATGCAGGATTTGGGGTCTAATTTTTCAAAATTTTCTTGGGGTGGTAACCCCTTCTTAGATTAGGATCACTTTGTGATCTCCATTTTGTCTGTCTGATAACACAAAATTACTTAGGACAAATTGTCTTATATTGGACAGTTGTCCTGTGCTTGTAAAATTGTAGCAGAAACTCTGAATGATATATATCATATATATATATAAACATCGACATGAACTTCTCATCACATCTTACATCTCAGACTTTACCTTCAATGAGAGATTGCTCTGAGTAATTTGTTCTCGTAAAACAAATCAACGATCGTATATGTTTATCTAGTAAATGAAACAAAATAAGGTAGAATTTAACTATTCGTAATATTTCAACATGTTAATATATTTTTATAATCGTGTATTTTTACTAAATTTAGATGATGATGACTGTACAAATGCTGTGACATTTTTATATCAGCTGGTTTCTGGTATGGCAGGGAAGAGTTATGGACTGAATGTAGCTAGACTAGCCTCAATTCCTCAGGAGATACTAAACACGGCTGCACAGAAGTCACAAGAATTTGAAAATCTTGTTGTTGCAAAATGGTAAGATTGTATATTATTGTATCTTGGTAATAATTTTCAAAATCTAAGGAATGTGGAAAACATAAGATGTTTTTTGATACAAATAGGGTTAGGTGTTAGGGTTATGGTGTTTAACGCCACTTTCAACAATATTTCAGTTATATCATGGCGGTCAATTTTATTGGTGGAATAATACAGTTACATGTGTACAGTCGACTCTCGTTATCTCGAATTCGATGGGACCATGGAAAAAATTTGAGTCAACCGTAGTTCGACTCAAGAGGAGCTATGAAAACTGGAAGTGTAGTTTGTTTAATGACGAAAGGGAGACAACTCGAGCGAAATTTTGAAGAGCTAACACCAGCATCGCATGTCCCGATTCTCGGAACGATTTAAAACTTATTCGATGTTTTTGTTGCTGTTTTTTTTTTCTCTATTAAATTCTTTGAATCTTGTGGAACAACTGAAAACTTCTAGATATCTTTTTTGTGTGTATGATTATGTTTTTCAGCTGATGCATTGTCATTAATCTTCATCCATCATGACGTATTTTTCTTTGTGCAATATTTACAATAAATTGTGTGTTTTTATGATTCAATAAAATTTTCCCTTTTATTACAACTGTTAATTAAGAGTAACATTTATTTCAAATCTCTCAAAATTCAGAAATTATACATCTTTAATCAAAATTAATTTCCGACAATAGATAAAACGCTTCCGTTGTGTACTTTTCATAATCATTGATGTATGCCGACCCAAGCACACTTATAATGTTATGAATCGATAATTTTGATTGTACACATCTAACTTGTGTCATAATACCAAGCCAATTCAAATATTACCACTAATTAATTTGACAGATTGTGAAATAAACATGTGAAATAGGCTAAGGTAAAAATGTCAAAGCCAATGACCGAATGTTTCACCTGTGATCCGATTTTAATCCCAAGGTAATTATGCACATGTTTTGACAGGTAAATTCGACTTAACGAATGTAAATAATATGGCTTTCTACATCTCTGGACCAAAACTTATATTCGAGACAACCGAAATTTCGACACATCGGAATTCGACTCAACAGGAGTCAAATTACATATATTTATACACAACGAAGTCTGGGACTTCGATAAAAATTTGAGTCAACCGAGTTCGAAACAATGAGAGTCAGCTGTATGTTATAAACTTAAGTTGACATTTTATGGTTTATTACAACTGAAGAACGTCAATGAAAATTTCAGAAAGGGATCAACATTTCCTGGACAACTCAATACATTAGTGACAAAGAAAGTATTATGTCTACAATAATTTTCCCACTAAGGTTTCCACATATTAACTGGTTGTATTATTACATATAGTACTCTATACATTGAACATTAAATCTAGTATCAATGTTTTATTTTCTTTGTGTCTGACTTTTGAACTATATTTAACTGTACATATATTTTATTTTTATTTCACCATACAATCAGAGACAGCATTAGTGGTGTAGTAGAACTGGGTTTTGAGTCTGGTCGGGTCATGCCAAAGATCATAAAATTTGTATTTGCTGCTTCTCTGATAAGCACACATGATTAAATGGTTAAGAACAAAGACTGGTTGGCTTGGAATCAGGATAGTTTGTGGGAGTGCAGCAACATGTCTAAACCTGCAGACTGTTGTTTCAGTGAGCTATCATGATAAAGACCCAATTATGGTGTTAGTCTAATACCAAGCTGGTATCATTATCATTTCAATTAATGTATCTTGTTCTCGCCATGATATAGCTGAAAAGTTTGCTCATTTATCATTAAACAACAATTACTCAATCACTCACCAAAACAATTACATGAATTAATTACATGCAAAATACATGTATATCTTTCAGTACATTTCGTTCTGTGACTTTTCATTTTAGGGAGAAAGAAGAATTGTTCAAGAGTATTTGTTCCACAGAAGATGTAAAAAACATGGTTCAAATATTAAAGACATCTTCTAATTTACCATTACATGATACAGAATGAAAATTTGAATATGAATTTAAAATAAAGATGATTTTGTTAACTAGCCATTTGTCATATGTTGTAGTTTACAGTGCTGTGTGGATCATAGCTCTTATTGGCAAACTAAATATAGAGATTTGATGGTAAATAATCTATATTGGTAATGTATAGTTAGGAAAACATGGTAAATGCAAAAAAATTAGGCCATGTGATTTCTTATACTCTGATAGGCAAACATTTGCTGTAGTAAAGTTAAACCTTTCTCAAAGGAGCATGTTTTGTTTAAAACAGACAGGTAACACAGTTTTTAGTCATTTACCACTCAATTTACACAGAATTTCTGTTTATTCAAGGTTCAGTTTAGACAGGTTCCATGCATACCTCCTGGGATGGTCACATTCGCTATTTATTGTGATCAGGAAATGACATAGTGTCTACGTTATCCATGCATACCCTGTCAAGATTAAATAATAGGAGAATCCCAAAGAATGAAATTATTTTCTGCTTATATTTAATACCGAAAAATAATATTTCCTGCTGGTATAGAATTTACAAGATAGAAATTTTCATGAATTTTTCAACATTACTTGCCTATTGCTGAGATCACAACGACAAGCCATTGCATAAATAGATTAAATTGGATATTAATATTCATTCACTTCATTTCATATGGTTTGTACTTATCTTGGACATATTGAATGCATAAAACGAGCTGTCGTCCCGTTTTCCTTTGTTGACAATATCTTTTTTATTTTTTATTCTCTTTGACAATCAATCTACATTTGAACTAAATGATGGGACCCCTAAATGATTGCCAAAATAACATACAATCTATATATGTATTATATGATTGAGATTCCCTTATTTCTTAATTGTTAATTGGTTCAAATACAGGCATTTCAATTCTTTTATTTTGTGGGGTATTTTTTGTTTCGTCTTCGATTTCTGTATGATTTGTGTTTGTGTTGTTGTCTGTAGGCTACCTTTTACTATCATTTGTCATTTCATACAAAATATTGTCACAAAACAAATACAAAACAACACTTTGTTATTATTTATTTGTTACACAATGTCGTTGAATATGGTTTTGAAAGTTGAAATCTCCTTGACGGATACTATGCGTTGTAAACTTCATATATACCAATAGATCCTGTGGCAGAGCCAATGACCCAGACTAATGTCATACCATTTGGTGATTCCTGGGAATTTATAACCCTGAAAATAAAAGAGCCATTTGTGCTTTATATGAAGATAATGAGGAATGTGCAGATTAAAATTCTTATGATCAAATACTTTACAAACCAGGTTTACTGTAGTAAGTTTAACCCAATTAATTAAACACACATTATGTTTTTACTTAAATATCAAATATACAAAATTGGTATCATCCACCCACCGGTCACAATAAACACCCAGTATGTGTTTTGGCCGGCACTAATATAGTTTAGTAGATACATGTATTTATTATTTTATTTACAGTTCATAAATAATATAATGTTTTATTAAAACAATATTCATTTCCCTCAGGTATAAACAATATTATCTTGTTGTGACACTTTGGTTTTCTTGCTCCCAAATATTTTAAAATTAATTTGGCTTTTGAGTGTATTGATGAAGTTTATTCCAAAAACATGTGCCACATACTAAATTAGATATACAATGTACATGTATGTGTTTATATTATGTAATAAAAGACAAGTGTGAAGACACCAAAGTGATAATCAGAAGTTGTAAATAGAAGGACAGACAATACAATGGTCTTATGTACAACTTGCCTGTTCATGGCCGAAAACATGAAAATGTCATTAGAGTTTCTAAGAAATCAATAAATAATTAGTTCATCAGGCCATTTTCATGACATATTAAATTACAATGCAACATATGTATTCCCTTACCCTATATCTGTAATTAATGCATCACCGGCCAAGTCTTGTGTGTATAGTGTGTTCCATGGTTGTGTCGCGGAACCCTCGCGATGGCAACTCTGGTGCTGTGGTAGTAACAGGTCATCTGAATAAAGATGTATAAGACCTGTTCTTGTTCCAACAACTACAAGCGGTACTGTTCCAAACAAGCCAACCCCAACAGCCGTAGGTTCTGCACCCTGTAGAAGTTAGTCGAGATTAGATATTGATTTAAACTTGGGTTCAACTGAGACTGCATTTGTTTTATTGTTTGTATAAGCATCTTTTAATGTAGGATTTAAGAGCTCACTACAGCTTGTGTTATAATTGTTTGATTCTTTCCGACTCTAAATAACGATTATTGTATTAATATTGTATTGCATAGGAGCACATGTACAGTTGGTATCGATAGGAATACCGACTGTCTGTTGAGAAACACGTCCACCAAACAACAAATATGTTGTCAATCAAAACCTCTGACATTTTGATCATATCAGTTTTAGAGACTTTTTGTTAGAATCTTTGTCGTTTTTAGCGAAAAATGAGAAATCAAATGTTTTAATTAATGTTATTGTACGAAATGAGTGACCTCGATTGTATGTACCTTAATGGATCTTAAGAATTGTTTAGAATCCACATCTGATATACATCACCCATATGCATAGAGTAGTTAGCTATAGCGTCATAGTGACACTTAAGCATTATTTTGACCACTGGAAAAAAATGGATGTTAATAATTGAAAGGAGGTTTCGTGGAGCACTTGGCAGATCCAGCAATATAACACTGTTTGTAAGGGCATTTGTGTAATCATCCATGGAAAACCTATCAAATCAATTTGACAGAGCTCGAGCTCCATGTAAATTTTAACAGGTGAAAATCAATTCAATCAACTGTATAGAAACACTTACATGATCGTCTGATCGTAGATCCCTCTGTTGGGTTGGTGATTGATTCACATTGCTTACTTCGCCATTGAAAGTTGCAGGATAATTTGTATTTTCTTGGTGTTCAAGTTCAAAACCGGTATCATACGTCAGTGCCATAGTTTGTGTTTGCCAAAGAGATACACTTCGTCCTCCATAACCAGTCACATCCTTGACTAGTCGTGAAATAGTATCAAAGGCATCTGAATATCTTACTTGTAATCTACCTGTGATAAGAAAAGGTTGAAGATTACAAAGGTGATAATCAGAAACTTAAATCGAAGAAGGACGGACAATACAATGGCCAAATAAAGAACAAAAAGACAAACTAAAGATTAGGCAACACGAACCCAGGTATTTGGTAAGTGTTACTCAATTAGTATTTAGTCCATTATTGAAACATGAAAACCAATGTCATCATTTATATAAATCTAGAATATAAATGTTCTCCTTACATGGTCTGGGTTTATCACTATCAGTGATTAGCTTGGGTTTAATAACATGGTTGTTTTGTCCAGTTTGTGCTTTGTTTTAGCTGCTGTCTTGTGACTTCGACTGCCACCCGTGGCGAGATCTTTAATGTGGCACTAAGCACAAAAACATCCACATACACATCTTTTTTGTTTGTATAGCTGCTGTTATTTATTTGGAAATGTTTTCGGACTTTATTGTGTTTATGTTACTAATTTCTCACCTGGGATTTCAATTTCAACTTAAAATAAAAATGAACTCTTTTATTCAATATATTTTGTATGTATATATATGACACTGTTACCTTCGACTCGTCAATTCACATTGGCTTCTGTCATGTCATTTTTGTGTTGAGTTTTGAAGTTTGGCAGATGTGAGATTCGTATTGCTGATGGTTGTCTGACTAGCATTGCCGTTTTAAATATTTAATAACTTTACCTAACCAGGGCACATTAAGAGGGAGGGGTCCGGGTGGCTCAATGACTTAGGTCGCTGGATCTAACAATTCATACACGCCTATCATCAATACGATGTGGGTTCGCGCCCGGCTTTGTAAATTACAAAAAAGGGTGCACTCGACACGCACCGCAAGTGATAAAGTTTACCAGTTGCTTGCCCATTGTCGGTGGTTCTCTCCGGGTACCCAGGCCTCCTCCACCACTAAAACTGGTCTCCATGATATAGCTGTGAAATATTGCTGAAAGTGGCGTTAAAACACAAAAAATCAAAATCAAATTACATTAAGAAGGTATTAATTTTTATGTGTAATCTTAAATTTCATTAGTGACAAGTCGCACGCATATCCGAGCAAGATGCTAATACATTTTTTTTTAAATTGTACTTGACAAGGCATAGAACACACCAACTATAAGGTTTCCAATACACCTCGTATCTATAAACACAATACATACCAAATTCAGTATTGCTCCTGACTGCTGTTTTCATGGCTGCTGGCCATCCACTTTCATCAAATTCCATGTCTAAAATAGTAATAAATATTGGTCCATATGGTCTGAACGGCATTTTATATAACAAAGTTTTTAATTGGCATTAATTCATTATTCAAAATTTAAGATGCTCATCTTTGGAATGTCAACGTTTAACTAAAATTTAATACCCGTAAATCTTTAATGAAAGAAACTCGGCTAAAACAACTCACGTACGAAGACATTTTGAAAACCAAAAAATTGCTAAGGGCATATATACTAATAATTAAATGACTATTGACTATAGACTATAGATATATGTACATGTACAGTTAACGATCTGCCGACCATTAATTAGAAAATAAACCTTTCCCTACGTTATAGCAATGAGAAAATACTTGCCGTAGAATGAAATTTTAGCGGAATTTATTTTGGCGATTTTTGTTTGACCGCTAAGATAAGCGAAAATTAGCACCCCGCGAAAATAACCCGCTATACGGTATTTGTATTGTTCTATCTTTAATATCAGCCTTCAATATTATGATTATAATCATATCGATGTTGTAATAAAATAGAACAAAATACCACACTGTCGGAACTCTTCAAAATACCAATAGAAAAACTGTAGAAAGAGGAAAAATCGAAACCCCTAACACACAAATACATGACCGCTCATTTTCATGGCTTGGTACAGGCACTTCAATAATGGCGGGGTTAAACTAGTTCTATGAGAGCAAACCCGCCCCCTTTCCTCTTATTGTAATGATGCGGTCATGCAAGGGACTTCCACATGAGTAAAATGCCAACCCTCACATATAACCGGAAAACAGTGTATAAAGAACGCTGTAATCTTGAACATTATTTATAATATACTTAATCTTCGTGACACAGAAGTTGTCATATGTATAATATTAGGAACAGTTTCAAAAACCAATCGAAAAGTCATAGAAATAGAAACCTCAGCGATACCTCAACAATCATCAACATTAAATGTCAAATTAAAATACAAGTTTAGTAGCTACAGGTCCATTGTAAAACAGCATAATAGACTTTACCATTTGCTATTGTTCTTGCTCTTCTAGATTCGTCAAACTCGTCTCCTTGGGCAGCTGTGTATCTTTTAATCTGTCCTTGGTTGGCAGATATTAGATATTCTTGACCATTAAGATTAGCCATTTCTATGTCTGTAGCTTGGTACATCGAATATAAAGGAAGACCTCTTATAAAGTTTGGACCTAATGAAAACAAACATTTAATTTATAAATACAGTCAAGTTGAGTCAAACCTGTATATAAAGGCCACTCGAGGGAACATGAAATTGTGGTCTTTATGTGCAATTGTCCTTTATATACAGGTTAAAATTATATGTACTATTCATTAATGGGAACATGAGATTGCCCTAATTTGTTGACAGTGATTTGTTATACAGACCTTTAAGACAGGGTTGATATGATCGAAATAGATATATATAGACATTGAGATAATACCTGTTTGATGTCCAGTTTCCGGCTTCATACAGGGGTCTGGTTTATACAGGATTATTATTTACACAGGTGTCCGGTTTATACAGGATCTCCACTTTATTCATGCTTCAATTTGGACAAGTTTCACTATGCATATTACAATATCAATGCAACCGAAAGACAAAAGATATATAGATTCTCCTTCATGCAGTTGCCCATGAGTTACGATATTTCTCCACTCAAGAGAGTTAGATTAAAAATTTTAACCACGAGCCGTGAGGCGGGTGCTTAAAATTTTTAATTTAACGCTCGAGAGTGGAGAAATATCGTAACCCACATGGGCAACTGAAGGAGAATTTGTTTCTCCCATTATTTAACATGAACTTTATTTCAAAAGCCGTCAAACGAGTCAAATGCCGGGAAAGGCACGAGACATTTTAATCCTCTAGAGGATTACAGATTTTTCCACCACTGGTTCAGCGGGGTTAAAATGACGTCATAATGGGAGAAAACATTTTAATTTTCATTACTTACCTCCATCTTGGTCACTGGCATCTATATCATAATTAGTCCAGTTTTTATACCCAAGTGGGAAAATCTCGTTAACAGCGTAAGCGTTAATGTCTATTCTTGCAATTGCGTTGTTTTCCTATAATACAAACGTAAATATCTAATAGTATGTACGATACGTACTGGAATTGTTTTCAATTTGCTATCGTATATGTGTCGAGTAATATTTGTATAAAATAATATGTCGGCAGTGTCAAGTGGTAGGCAACTTTAAAGTTCTAACATGGAACTATTGAAATGGCAAACAAAAATGTATATAATATAAATTTTCTGCTAAAAGACGAAAACAAAAAATATTTTTCAAAGTTTTTATGAATTTTCATGATGAAGCAATACAATTAAGTCTTGTAACTAGTATGAAACAGTTTATGTTGTTAAAACATTTGACCTTGGTATATTTTCACGCAAATTGAGCCACAACATGTATTGTTATTGTTCATTCTGATTGATTGGTGTTTAACGTTAACGCTAACTTTGGCATTATTTCAGCCATATCGTGGCGTCTTGAGTAAGAAATGTCAAACTAAATAATAATTAATTTGATTCATAAATTGTTCGACCTTCAATTTATTTACTTACAGGGAGAGAAACATAAGCAAATCTTTGATCGAGACTAATTGTAACACCCTCGGGTTCTAGATCATCCGACATTTTGTTGACTATTCCCTGGTTATGATGTCCTTGGTAAACCCAACGGACTCCCTTGCTCTGGTAGGTTGCCTCCCTGAAATTTTGTTTTAGAAATAAGTATTATCTCCATATGACCATAGATAACCATTATAAATACATATTCATAGAATTAGGAAGAAATTATATGTATTTATTTTAATGAACTAAAGCTGGGACTATTATACTATATTATAATAGTCCAAGACTAGAGAGACTATCCAACATAGCACCTAGACACAAATTAAGCTAGTACTGGAATGGTGCTGTTATTGCTGATCTATATTTCACAGTCACAGCGGAGTCTTAAATAATGTGAATAAATTCAATACTTGTGTGTCATGCTTGTAAATTTAGCGTTTTAAGTACCACGATGTAGTTGAATAAAACTGAAATATTGAAAACGACCAATTAAATTTTAGAATATAAAAAGAAACCATAAAATGGGCATACAAGCCATTATTACATAATTTAGTTAAAAACAAAACACTCCTACAGTTAAGTAGACAGAAGACATAGAACAATATGAATCGAGCTTGTAAATAATTATTTGAATGTGTATGCTAAGAAAAATCAATTTGATTCCCGGACATTTTTTACCATAACAACAGGGTCGGTCTTAGGGGGCAATGTGTCCAATGCTGTTCTCTGTAAAACCTGCATTGTGCTGTTGTGTGTACTTGAACAGCCGAGAGTAGATAATTCCAGCAAGGGGCCCCTTAATCACGGGGCTGCATAACAGGCATGCCGTTGCACATGGTACTTCTATTATTTTTTTCATGTACAGAACAACAGGTTTTATTTATAATGATAGAATTGATCAAACTAATGCAGTGGTACATGTTTGTGCTCTGGTGTCCAAAGACAATTCAATGCTGGACAAAGGAATATGCCGACAAGTATCAATTTGTAGGAGGAATAAAAGAGTCATGCAAACAGATATGTGAATTCAGCATGACATCATTTATAGTTCAAATCGATTTTGTTTGCCATTTGTTATCTGTATGTAAGCAGTAATCTGTAAGTACACCTTTGTGTTTATTTTCTGCTTACAATATCGTCATACGTGTTACATACCTGCCCGCCAGGAACGTTTCGAAATTGATGTTGACAAACGCTGGAAAACTAATGTCATTTCTAAGTATGACAGTAACAGAACCAGGAGGATCTACAAATTGTTGTGCAACCGAGTCCTGGCCACCCCGACCTTCATTGGCAACAATTAGCTTCTGACAGTCATCGGTAAAGGCAAGTCCTTTTGGATCAACACCAACTGTTAATAAATATTATAAAATTATATATTATGTTTCTGGTGCGTTTCAAACTGTTAATGTTTTAAAGAAAAGTTTAAAGATACCAAAGGATACTCGGGAGCCGTCAATCGGTAATATATCAAACCCTCTTGATACCTATCAAAATCCATTTTGTATTTATCTTGTAGAATATAAATACACTCACCAGTTTCCCTTCCTATTCTAACAATTGATGAGTCGCCACGTCTATAAGGAGTGAAAAACTCTACATGTCCTTCCTTTGTTGGTGTTGGCGACTCCAGAGTAACAGCTACTGTATCCTGACAAACGGCAATGTCATTAGCTTTGCCATTCTCTATCTCATCAAAACTGTGAGTATGAATTATTTGTGGACTAGCTGGATTGTTCATATCAACTACCCAAAGAAGTCGAGGTGCATTTGTTGCTGACTGAGAACCTGTAAAGGACATGTAAAGATTTAGTAAGGAACGTTTTTGGAACAACAAATTACATTGTTTTTACTTATCTGCAGGTCTGGTGATTTGGGACAGAGAATATGAAAAGAAAACGAGTGTTTTTAAAAAAATAATCCTTTGATTGTACTATATAAAAGTAGTGCAATCTAAATAAATCATTTCTCAAAATTTCCAGGACGAGGGAGAAATTAGTCTCGGTAAACTGGAAATAATAAGACACTTTGGGACCTACAATAGGAGACAAACTTTGTAAGCAGGAAGCGTATCACAAATGCATTACCTGCATACATTTGTACATAATATCAAGTACATAGACATGCAACATGTATACCTCACTGTAATGGTCTACCGAGTATTTTTTTTGGATTTTTTTTTGATTGAAAATCACTTTTTTTTTCTTAAAAAAATATTCCAAAGCTAATTTTTGTTCGATTTGGATACGATGTTTATCATCAAAAGCAGAATTAAATGACTTACATGTATTATGTTGTAGATTAAATGGTATTATATTATCATTAATCCGATTACGAAAGCTAACAGTTAACCATGTATATTTTACCTAAAACATAAAATAAACGCTCTTGTGCATGGTATGCTCCTTTGTGGGCAGCATCTCTTAATAAACCAAAATTGTTGTTGAGATTGTAAGGAAACTTTAAATAACTCTGTTTTCGCAACGTTAGAATACCATACGCCGCTGTAATGGACAACAGGAGAAACACGAGCGTCTTCATTCTCTGTAAACAACAAAACAGTTCAATGTAAGATACAATCAAATAAGTTAATTTATCATATATATTTAGTGGTAAATACAGTAGTTTTGAATATTTGATAAAGTGCCAGATGCCTACCCTTTATCATATCCCTACCCTTTATCATACCCCTACCCCTTATCGTACCCCTACCCTGTATACTCTCCTGTTTAAATATATGATAAAGTGTATAAAACATGGCAAAACCTTCGACCAATATCATCCCTCGGGCCTAAAGGCCCTCTAGATGATATTGGTATCTCGGGATGATACGGCATATGATACGGATTTTGCCATGTATTATTCTCTATATTATATATCATGATTACACATAACAATATATATATCATATTAGTATTTAGTATTATATATTGTAGTTACTTAAAAGGAATGTTGGGAAACTGTTTAAATTGAACCGTTTTTTTTGTCGCACACCAAAGTTATGACAAACATATATAGTTAACCATTGTTTTTTGCATTCTGTCCTTTTCTTTTGGTTCATTGTTCACCCCAAATTTTAGTGGGGTTCCTGCTGCTCGATCTTTAGTTTTCTGTGTAATATTTTGTAGATCGTTGTTTGTCCTTTTGTTCCTTTTAGTATGGCAATTGTGTTGTCTGTCCTTCGATTTACATCTTCTAATTAGCATTTTGGTATCTTTCAAACATTTTTAAGCAAATGTCTAAACTAAAAAACGCAAAGTCCTAAAATAGCGATTGGATAAACCACACACACACGAAACAAATAGTGCATACTTTTCCCATAATTTATGTTTAATTAATTTTCTGTTGAATACTTGGCTGGTATCTGGCCGCACCCACCTTGTTTTTTTCTGATTTGTTCTTGCTATGATAAAGGTAAGCAATAACTCAGTTAGCATTAAGCAACAATTATAATTATTTAGTTCATTCATATAGCAATAAATAGTCAAACCGACAAACGCAAAAAGCCCATGTATTTCAATATTGACTGGTTGATAGCGATATTCACTGTTTGGTGTGCAAAAGTAGGGAAACCTTGTGTGTTGTGGCGGAAGTGACGTTCTTTACTGTTTTAAACAATGGCTGAGTCGGTTGAAGCCAGCAGTGACACAAAGCAGAAAATAAAACATTTCAGAAGCGTATCAGAGGATGCATTCGAGAACTATTGGTGGGTCAGGACGCATTAGACTCTAGAAAAGCCAACAGGGCTGCAGTAAGGATATTTCGATTCGTTGTTTATTTATTTTATTTTTTTAAATAAATCGTAAATATTTGATTATTTTTGTTTTCTTTATAGGCCTATGTAATAGAACAATTATTAACTTTTGAGGTTGTGGTAAATATGGTGCTAATATTGACCACTTCAAAAGTCCATAATGGGATAATAACTCGTGGAATCATTTCCTCCCGATAAATTATTAGTGTGGTCTAATGATTACGTCTGGGTCTGACAGCTATTTTTTTTTACCTATAATTTTATAATTAGCAACAAATTAATAGAATTTAGATGTACTAGATGTGCATATTGATAACTAACATTTTCTACAAGCATGCTTGATAGTACAAAAAACCCAACACATTCTTTAAAAAGTGTGATACAATTATTAGATGTTTATAAATTAGTACTCACCAGTCTACCTCTCTATAAGTAACAGACTTCTCTATCTAAAGGTCAAATGTCAGAATACATCTGTTTGGTTCCAAGTTTATCTAAAATCATGACAGAATTCATATCGTTATCAGGTTAATACAAATATTCTAGTAAAAAAGCATGTAAACCGTAATAATTTAAAACATTCAGTTCAGTGCATGTTCGTGTTGTTCACATTTTGTGACGATCATTTAATGTTTGTGGTTAGGAAATAGAATAACATGTCAAATGTATACTGATTGACTTTGTTGATATAGTCCGTTTGACTTCTATGAATCTTCAGAAAAACATTATTAAAAATCCAGTTTTCAAAGTAGCAATTTTGTTTCTAGATGTTTATTAATTAAGAAATAAATCATGGAAGCCAGAATGTGTTGGGAATTTTAACATGGATTGGCGGATATTAATATTTTATCCCGAGCCAGAAGCGAGCCCATGTCTGTTATCTAATTTTGATGCTCGACTCTTATACTATTTGTACTCACTCCATCCAGATTTTTACACTTTAGAAAATATAATTAACATAGAGACCTAATGAGTAACTTTTTTTTAATAATAGACAAACATTTTTATATATTAATTTCCAGAGTTCGTATATATCATATATTAATATACATCTAGAAAAAAAAATTGTTACTTTGAAAACTGGATTTTTAAGATTTTATTTTTGAAGATTAATAGAAGTCAAACCGACTATAATGATTATGAATATGGATTGATATATTGTTGATTAGGCCCTAATGTTAAGTGAGCAGATATGTCAGTTATATTCATCACAACAATAAGTTTACAAACATATAACTATTAGGGTAACCAGTGGTACTGTTATTAGCTTCTGGTGAGTACTGGTGATGCTGAGTTTGAAAATATATTAAAGAAATTAACATATGATCAAAACAGTACATGCCATATGTTACTGTGGAATCTGAAAATATGCTGAAACAATACAAAACATAGCTTCCAGCAGCACATGCATATGAAGGATACCTCTCTCGATTGATACGGTATTATAGAGTTTGTGGTTCCTATCATGATTTTTCCTTTTTTTGCCACGGATATGTTCTGTTTGTAGTAATCACAATCCAGTCTTTTCCTCATTCAAGATTTATCAGGGCATTTGTAATTAGAGTAATACGACGGGTACCACTTGTGGATCAGTAACTGCTAACCATTTTAGGGATTCTGTGTCATGTTTTGTAGATCGTTGTCTGTCCCTTTGTCATTGTCTGTCCATCAATTTACGGCTTCTGGTAACACCTTTGGTATGTTTAATCTTTTTTGTGGTGTTATTATACAAATATATGTCCAAGAACACTTTCCTTATTGTTAATGGTCCAATCTATGAATTAGTTATGGAATTATATGGTCCAGAGTATTTTATTTATAGATGATATTGCAACACGCATATCGTGACGGTCAGTTTTATTGGTGGAGGAGACAAAGTACCCACAGAAAATCACGAATCTACCGTAAGTAACCGACAATCTTTAAACAGAGATGTATTGAGCGTACGTTGTCATGGGTTTTGGATAGAACACAAATTTTAATGACGAATAGCACTGGTTGTTTGCTGGATGTAAATAACAACAATGTGATCTCGACCATGAACATTCCTGACTGCCGATGAAAACCTCCTGTTTGTGCTGAGTCGATTGAGGTAAGATGTAGTTTTTCGTTTTGTACACTCTACAAAAAAAAAAGAAACGCATAAGGGAATGTTTCGGAATGTCCAGCCCCTTAATCTGTTGCACCAACGGACTCTTTCACGTCTGTGTAACGGCGTCAATACAGCTCCGAAATACGGCCTTCTGGGTCTAATGCCATGCTGTCGAAGCCGGTTGTGGACTGTTTGTGAGCTGATTCTTCGCAATCCAGATCTCATGTATTCCGGCTGCAGTGGTTGATGCGGCAACGGTTCGACTCCGTAGATGAAAGACCCGAATGTTCCGATCTTGTCCAGGAGTAGTTATGCGAGGTCTTCCACTCCTTTGGCGGTTAAACCAGTTTGTTGGAATCTGTTCCATAGCCTAGAAATAGTGCTCTGGTTAACATTCAGAGTTCGTTCTACCTCATTTTGGGACTCTCCGGCTTGGGGACGACCGATAGCGATATTTCATGTGGCAGGATCTAACATTGGCATGGCAGCATATCTAAGCTTAGTAATAAAATTCAAGCTTCAAACTTGGTCCTTTTATAAGCTTTAATTCAACAGCTGAATTAACCACGAAATGCTCGTGAAAAACGGTACCAAAATTTCGGTGCGATACATGGGATATTCATTTTTCAGAGGCGCTGTGCACATGTGGCAGGGAGCCAAATCTAATGAATAGACATTTAGAATTTAAAACTTACCTTTAGAAAATCAATGATTGAATTGGACATTTAATTTTACCTGGTAAATCCACAGGCGCATGGGGCATGGATTAAATTTAATCCATGCCCCATGCGCCTGTGGGTAAATCGCAGAATTTGCATTTTGAAAAATAAAAGTGGGTTATGCGTTTCTTTTTTTTTAACAGTATATATTTGCAATTGTTATCCCTATTTAAATGTTATTTCAATCTCGTAGTTACTGCTAGGTATTATAAGTGATAGATGACATAATTTGTTTTATCATGTCTAATGCATCATTGCACCAAGAAGGGAAGTTTGGGCCAATACAACTAAGACAACCATTGAACTATCTCGACAGTGTGGTATTTTTTTTATTTATTTCGACAGTGTGGTATGTTCTAACTATTTCGACAGTGTGGTATTTTTGAACTATTTCGACAGTGTGGCATTTGTGAACTATTTCGACAGTGTGGTATTTGTGAACTATTTCGACAGTGTGGTATTTTTTAACTATTTCGACAGTGTGGTATTTGTGAACTATTTCGACAGTGTGGTATTTTTTTTAACTATTTCGACAGTGTGGTATTTGTGAACTATTTCGACAGTGTGGTATTTTTTAACTATTTCGACAGTGTGGTATTTTTCTGTTTCTCATTTTATCATTATTTTCAAAAATAGACACGTTTATTAAATTTACCAATAAAACATACCAATTATGTCCATCATCCTATTTTTTAATAACATACAAGTGTTGCCTGAGGGCAAGTGTGGACACAGAAATGTGCTGTCCAAAAGGCAAGAGTGGATGTCAATATTTCATATTATTTAACTTAAAAAAAAAAAAATTCATGGACACAGGGGTCCTGGATTTTTTTTTTAATAAAAAACTATTATGTTGCTGACATTAAGTTTCCGGAAATTGGGTTGTCGTAGGTCCATATAATAACTTCAAATATACGTGATATCCATACTCGACGTAGCGATAATTTGTTGTTGACATTTTTCTATATTCAAATAATCCTGGATTATTATTTTTGTTTAAAGTCCGGTCCTGTGTTTTTATTTCAAACTCCTCTCATTTACAAAACCACTGATATTGTTCAATTTTTAACGCTGATTTAAGCTTTAGTCGCAACAAATATATATTTTTCTCTTTAAACTGTCGAAACATAACATTTATTTAACTGTAAAATTCACCCCCTTTTTTCCCTTTTTTTCTTGTTTAAATCAATGATCAACAA
>MJUT01000725.1:70358-93289 GCA_002080005.1 Gigantidas platifrons
GCGTCGTGGTGGTGGTTGGATTTATAACTACCTATGCAATATAACGTTGTGAGTTCGAATCCCTATCAGGTGTACTCGATACAACATTATGTGATAAAGTTTGTCAGTGATTTGCAGCAGGTAGGTGATTTTCTCTGTGTACTCTGGGTTTCCTCCCCAAATAAAATTGACCGCCACGATACAACTGAAATAGTTGAAAGTGGCGCTAAACACCATATATCTAAACCTACACTATTGTATTATGAACAAATTAACATCAATAGAAAATCATCTATATTTGAAGTAAAACAATATGTTCCGAAATTAAAATACAATATTGTGGACTTTAAACACTGGGAAATAATAATGTCTGCAAGTGTTGGAAAATAAGGAAAAAAAATATTGCCGAATTTTTAATTTATCCGAACGTATTTTAGTTAATTCAATGCTTCACATTCGTTTTGATATTACTGTATTTTGTTGTTATTTTTTTAGATTTCAAACATGCGGTACTTACTCGTACTTCTGCTTTTTACTCCGATTGCCTTGGGAATCTTACAATGGCGTGAGAAAGGTTATCTGAGGCTTCCATATAATACAAACGGACAGTTCGGCATGTTAAGGGATGCTGCTACTAAAGCTCAATATCATCGTCTAACAAGGATGTTGTATGTTATTGGTTAGTGTTCACCTTTTACATAAAATCATATTTTATTTCTCTGCTTATCATCAATAACGTTGTGACCTCTTCTGAACAGTACAACCTGTTTGGGTTATAATTATCAAATTTCACTTGGTGATCCAGTATCACTTGTATATATTATGTAAATTGATTACTGATGGCTTGTTGGTAACGTTAAGGGAGCAGTATTTCAGATATATTCATGACGAGAATAAGTCTATAAACAGTTATCGAACATTCAGATAAAATGATAACACTATGACGGGCCAGTGAACGGGGGTGAATATGACACTGTCTACTCCCAGGGGTTGGGATGTATTGGATGGGGAGGGGTTCAATCGGATCTGGTTTCTAAAATATTAGGATACATACAATCAAAGTCCTCCTCCTAATACATTAAAACACCAGACTTCTCTACGCTGTACACAAATATTCTCCACTCTATGACATATTAAAGGCATTAGTTTGTTTCATAAAAATGAATGGTCTACGTAAATACAAAAAAAAAGATATATTGTCTTAGTAATGACAAAAAAAAACCTAGAGGTTCTAGAGGTTGTGATTCGTATCAGGATTTTTTTGAGTTCACCCACGAATATTATTTGGGTAGCAAGTTCAATTTTTTCTGTGTAGTGTTCTGTTGATCATTTTAATATTTTTTGTTCTTTTTATGTCCTTCGATTGGCGGGTTATGTCAAGTGCCGAAATAGCAATGGCATAGTGGTTAGTCAGCTAGTTTTGTTGTTTAGAGTCAAGAGGAAAATTTTACCTTTTGCTTGCTCTATATTAGGAAACACAATACAAATGTTTCCAGCGAGAAATCTCTCCATCCTGACACATTATTTTAACTCAAACCATGTAGTATTTGGTCTTATTATGTAATGCTCTGTTCCTTGCGAATAAGTAGTAAATACTTATTTTGTTTTCTCTATTATTTTTACCAGGATGAGTATAGGATCTTCCAAATTATGGGAAGGGGGGGGGGGGTCACGATTTTATAATAAAATCTAGTTTTTAAGATAAAATGATAACATATATACCATTGTGGTACTCGTTTCTACACCGATAATTGAATATTGTGGAAAATAATTCTCAATCTGATTGCCTCATCTATGATTGTTCACAAATACAATTCTGGTTTAAGAAAAGTTTGAAGTTACCAATGAGAAATCATAAGTCACAATCGAAGAAGGGTAAAATACTACACAGAAAAACAACAACTGAGCAGTAACACGAACACCACAAAGCCAAAACTGGGATGAAGTCACATGCTTCCGAATGGTCGGCAGTTTCTGCTCGACTAGTAGCACCCGTCGTGTTACTCTTGTCAACAATCTGGTGGTATATCATTATGTGTGTCTTGCATCTGGAAAATGCTCATATAACAACTCTATAAAATTTATTATAAATATTTGTTTTTCGTTACAGGTACAGGAACAAATATAATGCATATAATTGACTTGACCAATCCTGACAGTCCATCCATTGCATTAACCTATCATTTTAATGAAGTTGGTGACGGAGAAATAACTGACGTAGCCGTATGTGATGACACCGTTGCTGTTTCCATTTCAAACAATGACAAGACTCTTGAAGGCCATGTTCAATATTTCTTGCCATTTACAAGTAACGACCAAAGCATCACAAAATTGAGTCGTGTAACAGGTACATATATATAGTTAAAGATTACATTACATTATATTCATAGGGGCCATCGTGGCCGTGATACTGCAGTAGTTGGATTTACAGCTACCGATGCAATCGGTGCCTATCACCACTGATGTTGGGAGTTCGAATCCCGCTCAGTGCGAGATGTACAACATTATGTGATAAAGTTTGGGAGGGACCTGCGACTGATCGGTGGTTTTTGTCTGGGTACTCCAGTTTCCTCCACAAACTAAAACTGACAGCCACGATATAACTGAAATATTGTTGAAAGTGGCGTTAAGCATCATAAAACAAAACTAAACCAACCATTATATTTATACACACAACTGTTTTTTTTTTCTCTCTAAAAGACCATTGTATCTTCATCATAATTGTTGTTTTTTCTTAATTAACAAGTACTAGTAATATATAACGCTTTTACGGCAATTATCAAAGCTTTAATTCCAATTTACATCAAATATTATTTCAGAGATAAATCTACCATACCTATGACACGGTGCGTGACTTCGAAATTCAAACGTCATCAGTCAATGAAGCGCACAACTATTCTACTACATGTACGCTCACTTCCGGAAACTATTTTCGAACGTCACGAAAGCTTATTACTACGCACAATAATAACATTCGAGTAAGAAGTGTTGAAGGGATTCGGTGGCATTATAAACACCTATTCGATTAACATAATGACGAATCAATTAATCCCTCGGTGAATCATGTAACAAAGACATTTTCGTAATTTACACTTTCAGCACATAACCTAAGTGAATGTTACCTTTTACCTTTATTAAGAGAAGACTTAAAACAATAAATATTTCGCATACCAGACATACACCACGAGTCAAAAGTACTTCCACATTGAGATATTTCCCTATGTATTTCAAATAAACTCAGATATTTTCAAAACACTCTAGATCTCCTGAACTCATTCCTTATCCGATTTTCTTGAAATTTTCACTGTTAAAGGCATAATAAATTATAGGATTTTTTTTCTCAATATTTCATGTAATTTGTTCGAACTTTTAGTTACAATCATTTATGATTTAACCACTTAACGTCACAATTTTCTATGATTACATAGTAAGATTTTGTGAGAAAAAAAATCGTTTTTAAAGTTATATGAACAAAAAATTGTTATTTATTTCTGCACTTAATGCTGAAAAGTTCATGAAAATCTGATAAGGAATGACTTATGGAGAATGTTGTGAAAATTAGTGGTTTGACATGAAGTAAATAGGAGAATATTGTAGTGTGGAAATACTTTTGACCCGTGAATGTATTTCTTCAGTGTCATAAACAAAATTACATTCTTTAGTCGGAGTTTATCCGAAGAGCATGGCATTTACCTCAACATGTTCTCGCCTGGTTGTCGTCTGTGAAGGAAAGCCTGGCATACGTAGTAATACTGGTACATTTAATGACCCAGAAGGCTCTGTTTCCATTATTATCAGGAATGACGCTGGATTTCCACCGGAAGTTAATCTGAATTTCGAAAGTTTCAATTCAAGGTATATTTTAAATCTTAAGATATCGTAAATATTACTATTGAGTTTTATTTGAACACACGATATTTGCTAGAGAGTAAGGAGGTGAGGGTTATTGAATTTAACGACACTTTCAACAATATTTCAGTTATATCGTGGAGATCATGCAGTTTTATTGGTGGAAGAAACCGGAGTATCCGGAGAAAACCACCGATTTGCAGCAAGTCACTGACACACTTTATCACGTACATTTAAATCGATTAGACCTCGCCATGCGCGAGATTCGAACTCACAACGTTAGTGGTGTTAGGCATAGGTAGTTGTAAATCCAACTACCATACGATCACGATTACGTCGGTCTCTACAGAAATATTATTATGCAATTAAGAATTGTAGAAGTATGATTTTGAATGAATGTTCACCAAGTTACTTACGTCAATGTACCAGTTATATAGGAGGCCTGTTTTGTAGATGATGGACGAGAACTGGGGTATCGGAGGAAACCATCGTGCCCGTGATCGTATGGTTGTTGGATGTACAACTACCTATGCAATCAGTACCTATCACCACTGATGTTGTGAGTTCGAATCTCGATCAGGACGAGGTGTACAACATTATGTGATAAAGTTTGTCCGTTCTCCGGTTTCCTCCACCAATAAAACTGACCGCCACGATATAACAGAAATATTGTTGAAAGTGGCGTTAAACACAAACAAACAAACAAACAAACGGAGGAAACCACTGACCTGTCACATTAGTCAATAACATACTTTATCACACATTGTTGTACTGAGTACATACCAGCGCTCGCTAACATAACTCGAATCGTTAATAGTGACAGGAATCTAACATACGATCACGACTGATATAGTTGATGCTAATAAGTACAGGTAGGATCTACATTTGACAATATGCAAATACATTCATTGTATTTTATGGTCAAATACATTTAATGCTGAAAAAAACCCTGTCAATTTATGATTATTTACGACACCTTTCCATGTCAAAACCAAAAAGTGATTGAACAAATTTAACTCATGTTTTTTGTCCATCTACAAGTGAATACTACTGCTTGTTTAACTGATAGTAAAAGTTTGAATATACCAAAGGGGAAATCGAAAGCCGTCAATTGATTGATTGATTGATTGATTGATTGATTAGTGTTCAACACCAACTTTAACAATATTTCAGCTTTATCGTGGCATGAGGAAATTTTATTTGAACTTAGGTCGTAAATCGAAGAAGTTAGTAATAAATGCATGTGTTTATATAAAATATTTAGATAATTATGATTAGTATATGCTACTTGTTTACAGGGTTTCTGAGTATGTAGCTAAAGGTGTTCGTTACATCTTTAGAGGAGACCCAGCTAATGGTATACAGTCTTCTTTATCACAAGATTTGGAGCCAGAGTCTGTAGTTATCGACAATGATGATCGTTATGCATATATTTCATTACAAGTAGGCACACTTTATATTTTGTATTATGGTAGCACGTCTGATTCATTGGATTGATTGATTGATTGATTGGTGTTTAACGTCCAGCGAGCAATGCTTCAGCTATATTAAGGACGAGAACATTAAAAAATTTAAACCCCACGGGACTCGAAACAAGGAAAGGTGATGGGTAGGGACGGATAATTTAGCCAGTGCAACAGGTCTCCTATGGACCACTCATCATGAGCATAATGACGAGAGATGGTATTGGCAATTAGATTTTAGTTCAAAGTTGACAATTTTTTCTGATGACCTTATGAACTATCCAATATGTAAATGATGGCGTATGTAATCGGTTCTCTTTTATACATCCAGTAAATTCATATGAAGATTTGCATGTCACGAAGATTAAATATATTATAGTACAAAACTGGGACTCATTGATCTTTACAACAACGTAATTCTCCGGGTATATGTAAGGGTATATGTAAGGGTATATGCCCCTAAAACTACCACGTTTAACTCCTGCACTTTTTATTGATGGTTTATGTTTATGGTTTTTAACACCACTTTCAACAATATTTCAGTTATATCGTGGTGGTCAGTTTATAGGTGGATAAAACCACCGACATGTCGCAAGTCACTGGAAAACTTTATCACATAATGTTGTATCGAGTACACCTCGCCATCAACGGGGTTCGAGCTCACAACTTTAGATACTTTTTATTGAAGTGTATGTACCAGGCCAGGAGAGTGAGCGGTAATGTATATGTGTGTTATGTGTACCAGGCCAGGAGAGTGAGCGGTAATGTATATGTGTGTTATGTGTACCAGGCCAGGAGAGTGAGCGGTAATGTATATGTGTGTTATGTGTACCAGGCCAGGAGAGTGAGCGGTAATGTATATGTGTGTTATGTGTACCAGGCCAGGAGAGTGAGCGGTAATGTATATGTGTGTTATGTGTATCACGTTTGCCTTCGTTTCTACGATTTGCCGACTAGACTTTGAAACTGTGTTCTGACGGTTTGGTATTAATTTTATTTCTCATCTCACATGGAGAGTTAGTACCTTATAACTAGTCACAATTTATTTCCTTTCATAATATATGATTATAAATGTACAGTATGCTGTTGTCCTTAACTTAAAATTCTATATCCTGACTTAGTTATTTATTCTTCCTTTTGATTGATATCACTTCTTCTCTTTCATTCTTTTCACATTAGTGTTAATGTCTGTCTTTATTAGGAAAATAATGCTATCGCCAAATTAGATTTGACAACAAACATGTTTATTGATTTATACCCACTTGGAGTAAAAAACTGGACTAACTTTGACATGGATGGTAGTGACAGAGATGGAGGTAAATTAGTTTTTAGTGCATTGTGATGATATACCTACCAATTTTCTGTATATGTTGTGCAGTTTTCATAACGTGTATCAGTTATTATTTATTTTGTCATGTTCAGAATTTTTACTATTATCGTTAGTATTAATACGCACACGTTAATTTTATACAGTAAAAGACCGGTTGTGATGGAAGTAGCAAGTTTATTGTCCCCTGAAACACACACTATTTCCCGACGCGAAGCGGAGTGAAATAGTTTGTGTTGAGGGGGACAATAAACTTGCTACTTCCCGAAATAACCGGCTTTTAACTGTTTTATTATACTTTAATAATTGAAGAACAACAATAAAAGGCCTTTTTCTCTGTGATATGATTATTTCTAGGTTAATAAACTCATACTGTTGAAGAACAGCAAAAGAAGGCATATTACCTCAATATTGTGTTTATAGCTGTGTCACTTAAAAAAAACCGGGAAATATGGACGTGCAAAATTGCGGATAGGGAAATAATCACAGGGAAATAGTTCACTTCCGGGGAAATTAGCAAATCTATGACTGTTAATTTATATAGTAAAACTACTGTAAAAGTATAATAATATACAGTTAAAAACCGGTTGTGAGGGAAGTAGCAAACTATTTCCCCACGCGAAGCGGAGGGAGATAGTTTATGTTGAGGGGGACAATAAATTTGCTACTTCCCGAAATAACCGGTTTTTAACTGTTTTATTATATTTTAGCAATTAAAAAAAAAGACTTTTTTCTCTGTGATATGATTATTTCTAGCTTATTAAACTCATACTGATGAAGAACAGCAAAATAAGGCATATTACCTCAATATTGTGTTTATAGTTGTATTATTAAAGTAAAGACATTTAAAAAAAAAACCGGGAAATATGAACGTGCAAAATTGTCGATAGGGAAATAGTCTCAGGGAAATAGTTCACTTCCGGAGAAATAGTCTTTTAGGGGGAAATAAGCAAATCTATGAGTCTTAATTTATATAGTAAAAATACTGTAAAAGTATAATAAAACTATCTATTATCTCTGCAAATGTTTATATAGCATTGTAATTTAAGGATTGATCGCAATTTTTGTTCGGTTCATGCAGAAATAACCTCAATCAGGTTGTACACACCGGGTAACCCGCGTAGCGAGTTACGCAAGGGTGTGTACAACCTGATTGAGGTTATTTCGAATGAACCGAAGAAATAATTTCGATCAATCTTTATAAATCAATTGAAGCTTTTTTTGTTATGATATTGAAAAAATATATATTTTTTCAAAATAAGGCAAATAATCGGAAATAAATTTAAATAACCCCAAAGGTGCCTCATTTAAAGAAAATCACCTGATGACAACGGCACGCGATGCCTTGAGAACGACGTCTATTTTTCGATTCTGTACATTGACAAATAACCTCAACTTTTTAAACCAATAAAAACACGTATGAAATGACATGTGACTGTAAAATTAATTTATATTAATATGCACTAGATTTTGTTATCTCTAGTATCAAGTCGCATTATTAGATATCGTATTATTGGATATCATATTATTGGATATCGTGTTATTGGATATGATATAATTGGATATCATATTATTGGATATGTCTTGTTAATGGATAACTTAGTTTCGGATATCGTATTATTTGATACATCGTATTATTGAATATCGTATTTTTTGTTAAATGTAATGGTATTTCCTTTTCATCTATTCTTCAGGTCCAAATATGAAACGTCATCACATATGGTCTTTTTACCAACCAAGAGATTTAAAATATGGAGTCATCAATGGTCAAGGTTATCTGATGACTGCAAATACTGGTGGAGTAAAACAATTTAGACAACAAACAGAGGGATACGAATTTACTGATGCTGGAAGAGCACGGGTTCTAAATAACGGTAACAAATAAAATATTACTACCTACGATAAGAAATTACCCCAATTTTACAGAAGTCTCAGACATTTGATCCGAAGATGCATGCGGAATTAGTTATGCATTCATGTTCTCTCTAAAATATGTTTTAATGTATTAAAGTATTAAAATGGCTTCTTTTATCACCAGACATTCACAGTTTATGTAAATATAAGGCATTATTATATTACATTTATGTTCGCGCCACGTCATGAAGCTTGGTACACATGTCATGATGGAGTGTTGGCTTCAAGCTTATTGAGAATTTCCTTCCTGTAATTTGTTGGATTAATTTATAGATTAATTTTTAAAGTTAATTATTAATCGTCAGCAATTTAACAAGTCACAACAACTCGAGCCTCTTATCTCCTCTGATTGATTTAAAATGAGAGGAAGTATCGTCTTAGTATGTTTACTTGCAAACTGTCCTTAATAGTAGGCAGCGAGATTGTACAGATGTAACAGATATTCATTATTGTGGTTTTTTTTCAAATGCAAGCTAACAATAAAGAATATTTCATTCATATTCCACAAAACTGGCAATTGTATGATTTACTGGCCATTCAGCATACACTGGCACAGTCTTGGAGAACATAAAACAATACATGACTGACTGTCGTGTTCGCATTCATGATAGTTGGATTTATATCTACATAAGCAATAAATGGCTCCCACCACTTCTTGTGTGACTTCACTTCCCACTTGTTATGATACGGAATCCTTGACCATGGACCATAGTGGGTGCCGGTATTAGAGAATGCCAAGTTCTTTACACACTTAAGATCACTTTGTAGATTTCGAGAAAGAGTAGGCACATTAGAGATACTATAAAAGGTTTCTTGTTTAGTCCCTACACAACTCTTCCGACTTGTAGAGTTGTACAGCCAACGGTCCTTACCTCGGTCGTTCCACTCTACCCCCATTGCTGTATACGTTTTCTTTTATAGATTGTGGAACTTGTTGGACGCTTAGCAACCAACATCTATCTTTATAAATAGTATGTATAAAGCATGATATAAAACATACCGGTATGTATTTTTATTATATTATTATCATACTTGTATCTTAATTTGCTGTAGGTGGGTTAATCGACCAAGCCTTGGTTGGTGCTGATAATCTTCAAAAAATTCGAACAGACGCAGATTTAGGTAATGCCACATACTTATATATAGTATACTATTTGGAATTTCTAGAATGGGTTGAATGAAAACGTAAAATATCAATCCGAGAGCCAGAATATGCATTTTTAATGCTAAAGATGTCGGATGCTATTTTTATCATCCCTCAATGTATTCAAATTTGGTAAATTCATATTGAAGCCAATATGAAAGGCTGAATATATCAAGGCATGAACTATCTTAAATCTGTATAGAAATGCAAACATGTGGGAAAAAACAAAAATAATAACAGACAAACAATAATCAAATAACAACAGAAAACTCTTGATTCACAACCTCATAAAATACTGGAGGTGACTTGGCGTTACTCCGGAAGCAGGTATTTCATGACCCCGGTTCGCTACCTGTGATACGGCTTTTACCGTTACCCTCTGTAGGTATGAACAATCGATAAAAAAGCATGCTGTAATGGTCAGCAATATGTTATAAATAGATGTTAACAAACGTGTTACAACCATTCACGATAGAAGTAATAACACAAACAACTAATAGTTGACGTACCTGGAGTCAGGAGTGATTGAGGTCGTAGTTTGTTTTTACCACATTCCTAACACTGCTGAAGTGGGCTCGAGCACTGTTGCCTACGGAAAGTGTTGAGATCTTTAACAAATCTAGTCATGTCTGAATGTGACGATAAACACACACAAAAAACCCTAAACCAATTAAAGACGAGACAGCATAACAAATTATATATAGTAGTACTTGGAGAGATTCGGAATTAGTGGATCACCGAATAAAACATCATTTCATAAACATCTAGTTTGAGTAAGATTTTCTTTCATAGTCCACCAATTAACAACTTTAACACAGATATTTTACACTCAACGCTGATGGAATCAAGCAAGCAAGTTAATACCTAGATAACCCAGATATAATAAAATATGTCTGAATGAAGCATCAATGCAATTTATTTACCACATCTGAAGGGATAATGAACAACAATTCAATAATAAGTTATTAACGATGATTTTTAAAACGAGAGGACGTTTTTCAGTCATCTCTCGTCCTCGAGTTTTAAAAAAACCCATCTTTAGTTATTTTATCGCTATGCTGTATGTTTATAAAGGATTTGGTAATGTGACGTCATTATAACGTCATATTAGAAAACAGCGAAATTACTACGCGTCCTTGACAACTCTTAGCGATTATTTGAATCGTCTCAGCGCTAACGTGATATGAAACATATTGGTTTTAAACATCAAAGGGAAAATAAACAAAATAGCGATAATTCTCTGTTATCGTAAGCAGTAAACATATCGGGCAGTCATTATATAATATAATGTTCGCTTGAAATTTTATATTTAAAACTATTCAATATATTGTGTCTCTGTATTTAACTATGTTTTATGAGAAATAAAGAATCTTGAAAATGATTTATGTTTTGTAGGACGTTTATATATAAGTAAATTTGATGGTCTCAATAATCAACAGAATCTTGTTCAGCACGTCCACGCTTACGGTGGCCGCAGTGTATCTATGTGGAATGCTGCAACATTCCAGAGAGTATATGATACTGGGGATGACATGGAAAGAGAAGCTTCACGGGCTACTAATGGATATTCAACTACCTTTAATGGAGAATGCTCTAACGTTAACTTGTCGCCTGTTGGAGAGGCAGATCTTAGATCAGATAACTATGTATGTTATGAGTAAGGGGTTAGGGTTAGGGTTATGGCGGTTAACGCCACTTTCAACAATATTTCAGTTCTATCGCGGCTGTCAGTTTTATTGGGGGAGGAAACTGGAGTATCCGAAGAACACCACCAACATGACGCAATGCATGTATTGTGAACATATTTATGCTTAATTCCTATGTAAACTTTTGTTGGCAAAAAAAGCAAACTAAGTCAGTTGTGTTGACCGAATGATTACGAGACGCGAACAACGAATAGTGTGATTCGGTCAACGCATATGGCGATACATGATGTATATCCTGCTCAGTTCATGGCTACCGTCGTGTATGATTAGATTTCCCACATTCATAGATCTATACAGTTTTAATAAGATCAGATGTATGCTGTTCACAATACTTGATTGGTCACTTGATATACGTCATCACACCGGAAAGGTTTTGTATGACGCTTTGGAAGATAACTATAATGATTAATATAGCCAAATAAAGTTTTATATTCGAAATATAATTTCCTAATAACAATAAGTTTGTTTGATGGTCTTTAACGCCACTTAATACAATATTTCAGTTATATCATGACAGTCAGTTTTATTCGTAGAGGACACCGGAGGATCCGGAGAAAACCACCGACCTGTCGCAAGTCACTAAGAAACTTTATCACATTATGTTGTACACCTCGCCCTGATCGAGATTCGAATTCACAACATCAGTGGTGATAGGCGCTGATTGCATAGATAGTTGTAAATCCAACTACCATACGACCACGGCAACGAAATCATCGATAACAATAAGCAAGGTAATTGTGAATGAGATGCATACCACCTGCGGATATCGTTTAAATGAGCGATAAAGCACCGGATATTAGTCCCATTTGAGATTAATTATTTAAAAATATAAATCTGCAATATATTGTTTCTCTGTTTTCAACTATGTTTCATGAGAAATAAAATATCTTGATTCTTGTCCAAAACAAAATTCTTGTGAAACACTTTTCAGTGTAATCAGCCTGATTTGTCTGTTGGAGCTTCGTGTAGCTGTTGATGGTGATATTACTGTTCGTATATATTTAAGAATAGAAAATGATTCCATTTGGTGTTCGTATAGTCAACCATATTTTTAATATTTTATGCAGGGTGTGGAACCTACTGCTCTTGATATCGGTACATTCAACAGTGCTCCTGTAATGGTAGCAGCTGCAAGGACAGGGCAGTTGTACATGTACAGTGTCATCGGAACGGCATTGTCATTCCAAAGTATTCACCGTAGAGGTTCAGACAGTCAAACATGGAACAATCTTTACTCTAATGACTTAGCTGGAGATGCAATCATTACAGACGTAGGGTAATGCCTTTTTTGCTCTTGGAATTCAGATTTTAAATTACCGTTGTGGTCATGATCGGGGGGTAGATGGATTTACATACATGTATATATGTATAATGAGTGGCTATCACCACTAAAGTGGTTAGTTCAATTATGATTGACCGTGGCATTAAACACCAATATCCATCAAATGTTTATACACTTATTCATATTACAAACTTAGACCTATAACAAATGGACAAAGGTACTGAATAATTTCGTAGAGCTAGAATGTCATAGGTGACTAATGCCACTTTCAACAATATTCTATGTCACAACTTTCGTAACGGTTAGTTTTATTGGCTGAGGAAATCCGAGTACCACCGAAATGTTACCGACAAAATACAGTCAAATAATGTTTTATAGAGTACACATCGCCATGGATTGAAAGGCACTTTAGTGATAATAATCAAATGATTGCAAAGTAAGACGGAATCACAACCACCATCGCGTCCTATTAAACAAACAGTAAATAGTTTGACATGTTCTGATCGAGATATACAACACAGAACAGTGGTACAATTCAACAATAATCAGCTGTCATTTACTGGTAGATTATACACCGGCGACCGTCTGTCTATACATAAATCTACACGTCCAATGGTACCTTTTGACTTTGACGATTTTCAGAACCTTAGGAGTGATAACTATAAGATGTCTATTAATTCTTTATATCCCCCATATGCCGTTCCATAGACTTGGTTCTTGAATCTCGTGATTTTTTAATGCAATGTAGTTTTTCACGTTTGCCGTTCATAATATAAACTTTTTAATGAGGACCTTTTTTCAGATTTTACTACTGACAGTCGTATCATGTGTAGCTGTTTATTTTACTACTGTTAAGTGACAGTCGTATCATGTGTAACTGTTTATTTTCATTATTTGTCATTTTTGTATTTTATAATCGTCATAAATTTTCCATTCGTGATGATGGTGATGAGTGAAGAGTGTTATCACGGACATAAGTCATTCATGTTGCAAAAGAGGGATCGTCATGCCCATGCTCGATTACATGATGGATCTACATCTACCTATGCAATCGGGGTAGCAATAAAATCACCACTCAGTTGTGAAACACCAAGTGAGAGGCACTCAGTAGTGAAACACTATGTGAGAGGCACTCAGTAGAGATTAATAAAATTACTACCTCAAGTTGTGAAACACTATGTGAGAGGCACGCAGTAGAGATTAATAAAATTACTACCTCAAGTTGTGAAACACCATGTGAGAGGCGCTCAGTAGAGATTAATAAAATTACTACCTCAAGTTGTGAAACACCATGTGAGAGGCACTCAGTAGTGAAACACCATGTGAGAGGCACTCAGTAGTGAAACAACATGTGAGAGGCACCCAGAAGAGATTAATAAAATTACTACCTCAAGTTGATGATTTTCTGTCGGTAATCCAGTTTTCTCCACCAATCAAACTAATCGCCACGGCATAGCTAAAATTTGTTGACAGTGGCGTTAAACACAATATATATAAAAATAAAGATAAAAATAAAAATTGAGATTTAATATTGTTACAGCACACATAAACTGATCCCTTTTTAAGGATTGTCTATTCTTGGTTGCTCCTTCGTTCTTTTGAACATTTATTTTCAAATCTTGTTTGATTTTTAATTTACAGTTATCTTGATGACGCCACATCACCATCAGGTACTCCTATGGTATATGCCATTGGTTCTGGTACCGGTTCCATAGGACTTTACGAGATTTATGATGATGGTAATACCAGATAATAAATGAGTTGTACAGCAATAAAATATGTTTTGTTTGGATCATAACATTTTAGCCTTTATATTGTTGCTTAAAAGAAGAAGAGGGAATTGTCATATATTATAGGTGTTCATTGCTACTTTCAGCAATATTTCAACTTTATATATCATGTCTACTAGACTTCATAAGGGACGAATGTCCCGGGGGGGGGGGGCATTTGTAGGTGTCTGGAAACCTTAACACTTGAGTTGGGAATCGGGGCTCGAAACCACGCTAGCGGTATTTGGGTTGCGGTCAGAAGTCATTTAACTTAATAACTCAGCTACATACCCTCTAATAAAAAGGAGGGGTCTTAATATCTTACGTTGAAACAGGTTATAAATGACCTCTTCCAACATATGATACATTCTGGTTATTGAAACACGACAGCAACAGATGCTACTATCAATTAACTAGAGGCTCACACGAGCCTGTAATCACTCACCTGGGTTCATTTGTGACTTTTTAGAGGCTATTATGTCCCCTGGCGGCAATGTTGGATGGCTGATAGGTACAAAAGTACCACCACTTGGACAGTCCATGCCAAGTTTGGTCATATTTGCTTCAGTCATTCTCTAAAAGAAGATTGAAATTTCGACCGATCAGAGGCTTTTATGGCCCCTGACAGCCATGTAGGATGACCGATCGGAACAAAAAGTAACAACACTTGATAAGGACCTTGCAAGGAACATTTCTGCCAAATATGGTTCCAATCCATCCAGTGGTTCTTGAGAAGAAGTTTGTTTTACATATTTCCTATAGGTTCGCTATGTTAAATTATGTTCCCCGCTGGCGGCCATCTTGGATTTTCAATCGGTCCAAAAAGTAACAACATTTGGTTAGCAGCTTGCAATGATCATTCATGACAATTTTCAATTCCATCCTCCGTGTAGTACCAGAGAAGAAGATCTTTGAAATTTCAGTCAATCAGAGACTATTATGGCCCCTGGCAGCCATGTTGGATAACCAATTGGAACAAAAAGTAACAACAATTGATCAGAACCTTGTCAGGAACATTTCTGCCAAGTATAGTTCCAATCCATCCAGTGGTTCTTGAGAAGAAGTTTGTTTTACATATTTCCCATAGGGTCGCTATGTTAAATTATGTCCCCCGCTGGCGGCCATCTTGGATTTTCAATCGGTTCAAAAAGTAACAACACTTGGTTAGCAGCTTGCAATGATCATTCATAACAATTGTAAATTCCATCCTCCATGTAGTATCGGAGAAGAAGATCATTAAGTATTTCAGCCAATCAGAGGCTTTTATGGCCCCTGGCAGCCATGTTGGATAACCGATCGTAGCGAAAGTAACAACACTTGGTTATACCATGCAAATGAACATTCCTGCCACGTTTGGTCCCATTTGCTTCAGTGGTTCTCTAGAAGAAGATTGAAATGTTTACGGACGGGCGACGGACGGACGGCAGACGCCAAGTGATGGCAATAGCTCACCGGATCAGGTGAGCTTAAACTGACTATATAGATGCCACCAACTAGGAAAACAATGTCCAAAAATATTTTGCCTGTGTCACATCTGTCTGAATATTATTTTATTGGTTGATTGTTTAAAATAAGGGGATCATTATTTTCAACTTTATTCGTTACGAGAAAAAGCTTACACATAATACATCAGAGTCACCTGCATTACCACTAGTACATGTAGAGCAATTGGCACAGAATGGAAAATGGTTAAATTCAACAAGCCACATTGCTATTACTACCGAGCTGTTGCTGATTAGTAGCTGCTATATAAGACTTGTTAATCTAGTGTTTATTTCACTATCGTCTGATCACCTGATCATTCTCACATTAGTATTTCTTAAATACTTATATTAGTGCAAGGGTCATATTCGCGAATTCACTCCTGTATAGAAACAACCCAAGTAGAAAATTTGTTAGAATCTATTTAAAAATTTAGATGACAGTCTTCAATCGCCTGTTTTTTTTTGCTAGTAATTTAAGCATATTTGTATTACATACATCTAAGAAGGGTCGGGGATTAGATATACGTACTTCCTTCTGAATCACACTAAAAATCCCTGTTTGGCTCTTGAAATAATAAAATCAATGTGATCATAAAATAAAGAACAGGTATATGACTTAAGAACCTGTGAAAGTACATGTGGAATTTTGGTTTGTTCAGTAGTATATGAACACTTACAGATTTGAAACGTGTACTCTCCTTTGTACCAAACTGAAAAACCCTGTTAGGGTCTAGGAAACCCCAGAGTTCAATGCATTTAAAATATTGAAAACCCAGTGCACGATTTCAGTTCCTGTAAAATAGAATGTGCAAATATGGTTGGTTTCTGTTTGTCCGGAGTTGACGATTAGAAATGTGTATCCCTTCTGTACCCAGTTAAAGTCGTCATTTGTCTATAGGAAACCCCAGAAATCAACGCGATAAAAGCATAGCATATGCACATCATAATGCAATATAAAAAGAAAATGGACAATATTGGTTGATTGACACCACAAACTCGTTGTCCGCTACGAAATATCAATTTATCAAATGGCCGTAGAGCTTTTCCCTTTTATGTAGATTTTCTTTCTTTCTTCTATCATTGAATAAAGACTTTTACCGGACTTGACTATATGAATATCACGACTAATAAGAAAAACAGAAGTGCGTAGCAGTCATGAGCACCTTGGGCTCAATCCTGTTTTTTTGGTGGGGTCCAAGTTGTTCATTATTTTTTTTTAGATTTCTGTTTTTTGTTTTGCTTGATTTTTTTCTGTATCTTGTGCCCAATTTTGCATGTGCTGCTGTATTGGTCATTTTAGATGTCCCTTGTCTGTTTTCTCTGACGTTTATTTTCCGTTTTGTTGTCTATGTGGAGGCACGTATTAGAGATAAGTGCCCCATATACCACATTGAAATTCCATGTTCAGCTCTGTAAAACTCCAGAAATCAATTTGACAAAAAAAAAAAAAAAAAAAAAAAAAAAAAAAAGAAATAGTAGCGCAAATTAGGTACAGAATTGCATGCCGTGTAAAAAGAGAAAGTGATATTTTTGGTGGTCTTCTCTTGTGTGGTCAATGAGGTTTTAGAGACGTGCTGCCCACTCTTTGCAATAATGAAAACCTCTGTTGGGCAATGGGAAACCCTATAGAAATGAATGTGATAAAAATAAAATAAAAAATATCGGGTGTCCATTTCCATGTTCTGAAGAAGAATTTGCGCAAATTTTGACGTTTTCTTAAAGTGGTTTAGGAGGAGATGCGGATGAGGAAAGATTGATGCCAACGTGACGACCACGCATAATGATCTATATTTGTTGACTCGTTTATGTAGACAACATAATGAAAAGGGTGATGCTGTAAAACAACGTTTTGTTGAACGTCAAGTGAGTCGTATTTTAATTTTCTTCTGTACTTTAACAATATAATAGAATCAATATGTGGGTAAAATGAAATTTGTTGCAAGAGTATAACGTATATGAATGAAAAGTTTAAACAGTCATGGTCATCAATATCAACAAAACGACAATCACCTCTTATCTTAACTGATCTCATAGAAAATGGAATAACATTAATCTTCCAGTGCGTAATCTTGACACATTATCTAAATTAAAAAAGGTAATTCGCAGTTCAATGCGAATTCCGAAACACTATTCCTACGGTCTTAGAAGAAAAAAATAAAAATAAATTTATCATAGTTTCGCTACAATGCATCCTTCTAAAATTACGATTTATATATGTAAAGTTAAAATTTTGTCAAACGCTTCCTGTAACTGCGGCGCACCATGTACACATTGTCACTGTTTCTTTTTTGATTGTGATAAATCAAGGATTTATATAGTAGGTCCTACTATATAAATCCTTGGATAAATATACATATTATAGGGAAATAGTATTTAATAGCCTTACTTGGTTACCTTCTAACATTAATATTGATGTAAATTTACTGACAAAAGAATGTGATTTCCTAACATATCAAGAAAATATACCTATTTTTAATCATGTTTTTAATATATTAAAGATTTCAAAAGATTTACAATGGTCTAAAATGATTCAAAGAACCAATACACATCTCCTAACGTATTTCTTTTCCTTTATTATCTTTCATATATCGTTTCTATTTGTGTTTTTGTATATTATCGTTCTGTGTTTATTATATCATTTCATTTGTGCATGCTAACACATATTCTAACATGTCGTCCTTCATTGGCTATATAAATAATATAATGATAAAACTCACGATATATTTTAATTAGCTCGTGCGTATTGACGAACAAATTACAAACATCTTTCCCTAGTGAATTTATGTATTCATACAGCACTGTGGTGCATAACAAACATAAAAATGCCCGTATTGTGTTTACCTATATTTTTCCGGAATAACTACTTAAGACAACCATCAATGGACTTTGACTTTTGAAATTTAACATCTTCCGGTGAAGTCGAGTACAAGGAACGCTGATGACATTAAAACACATGGTTACTGATTTATTTTACGATTTTGTGAGCATTTTACTTGTTTAAGTTGCTAAATTCAAAATGCCATTACATTAGAAAATATCAGCAACTTCATAGCAACACAGTCTATTTATACATAAAAGAAAAACAACTGTAAGCATGAAAGTTAGTGAATTTTGTTATGAAATGCATTTCCATTACTGACTTCCACTTAAAAAAATAAGTTAGATTTTTCCTACTAGAATCGAAATAATTCATGGAAGCCAGAGTTTGTATCACGTTTTAACATGGGTAACATTATTTTCGTTGCATTTTATCCCTCGCTGTCGCTCGGGATAAATTTGTACGAAAATAACGTTACCCATGTTTAAACTGTATACAAACTCTGGCTTCCATGAATTATTTCTTAATTATAAATTATTGTATTCGGGAGAATAATTCATAACTTCCAATTTGTTATATTTAACAAATAAAATATGTTTAAAATAAACTCACAGACCACAAAAAACACCACAACGTATAACGTTGCAGGTCTTGGCTTGAGACAGACACAAAATGGTGGCGAAATTAAAACCCAATCCTTCCCTTCTTGATAACTGGATATCCAACGGCTATACAATATATAAACAAACGGTAAAAAAAACCTGCACAGATTCGCTTCCATTAAAAAAGAATGACATCATGATCATGAATAGCACAATAGCAGGGTAAATGAACATTACCATTTAGACAAAAATCATGACTGGTACTTCTAACAGATTTAATATCAATTAGTAATAAACATAAAAACAAAAACAAAAACAAAAACAAAAACAATTAGTGAACAGCTGAAAACTTTAGGTTATAGTTCAAAACAAAAAAACAATGCTTGTGTTGTTCTGAAGGTGGATGGTCAAAATTGTCATAATTTAAATGACATCGCAAACATTTTCAATAATTTTTTCACAACCGTGGCATCGAAGCTTGTTGAAAAGTTGCCTCCATCTCCAAATATATTCCATGTAGCCTCTACTCTTTTCCAACAGTTTTATAGTAGAGTTAATGTCAATAGATTACAACTTGAAATAAGTCCTGTGTCCGAGGAATTTATATATAAGGAATTGTGTCATCTTAATTCATTTAAAAGCACAGGGTTAGACGACATTCCAGCAAGGTTCGTCAAAGATGCGGCTACAACACTAACAAAGCCCATCAATTTCATTGTAAATTTATCAATAACGAGTGGTATAGTTCCCGATCAATTAAAATCAGCACGGGTCAAACCATTATTTAAGAAAAACAATAGAACAGAGGTTGGAAATTATAGACCAATAAGTATACTGTGTATTATATCAAAAATTTTAGAAAAAGCAGTATATAAACAGCTAGAATCATATTTAGTAAAAAACAACTTGCTATATGAACTTCAATCTGGTTTCAGAAGCGCTTAATCCACCGATACCTGCCTTATTCATCTTTTTGATCATATTAAATCTCAAACATCTAAAGGCCTCTTCACTGGTATGGTAATGATAGATCTTCAAAAGGCATTCGATACGGTCGATCATCAAATTCTTTGCAATAAGCTTCAAGCGATGGGAGTATCTAACATTAAATGGTTTGAATCGTATTTAACAGGCAGACAACAGTTGGTTAATGTTAATGGCACAGAATCCAACCCAGCAAACATTAGCTGTGGTGTTCCACAGGGAAGTATTCTAGTTCCTTTACTTTTCCTTTATTATGTCAATGATATGTCCATATGCATTAACTCGGACTGTAAATTACTTCTGTACGCAGATGACAGTACTATTATGTTTTCTCATAAAAATCCTGAATTTATCTCTCAAAAACTTGGTCAAGAACTCGAATCCTGTAGTGAATGGCTCGTTGACAACAAACTTTCTCTCCACCTTGGTAAAACAGAATGCATTCTTTTTGGTCCAAAGAGAAAATTAAAAAATGTAACTGAATTTCAAATTAACTGTAATGGTCATATAATAAATTCACAAAATAGTGTTAAATATTTAGGCATTGACATTGATCAAAACCTGTCTGGCGAAAAAACAGCTAACTCTATTATTAAAAAGGTTAATTCCCGGTTGAGGTTTATGTATAGAAAGGCAAATTGTCTATCTGCCGAAACGCGGAAAACTTTAAGTATGGCACTTATTCAATGTCATTTTGATTATTCTTGTTCTTCCTGGTACGCTGGTATAACTCGTGCTTTAAAAAACAAACTGCAAGTGGCACAAAACAAAACAGTTAGATTCATTAAAAGCATGGGCCCAAGAACTAGTATAAAGCAAGCTGAATTATCTAGTCTAGGATTTTTAAATATTGAAAACAGAGTAAAACAGCTTCGATTGAACCATGCTCATAAAATCTATTATGATACATGTCCTTCTTATTTGAAAAATAATTTCATCAAAATTAATGAACATCATGCCCATAATACTAGATCAAGTCAGATTAATTATGTTACACCAAAAATTAAAGGCATCGAATCAACAACATTTTACTACAATGGAATCCATGATTGGAATTCTCTACCCGATTCGATCAAATCCATCAATGATTTGCAAAGATTTAAAAAAGAAGTGAAGTGCCACCTGATACATACCAGTGAAGAACGGGAAAGACGTGTCATATCATAATAATGACAATTATATATACATATATATTTTCATAGATAATGTACTTATTTTAAAATTAAGTAATCCCTCTACCCGCTCATGTTGATCTTTTAATGTCCACTTGGACTTTAAGCTGATACTTATAAAGGACCCCATTGGAAATAAGCTGAATGGCTTTCATGGGCTATCCTTGGTGAGAAAGTTCTCAGCAGCTACAATTGGTGGATTGAAGTTTCAGTTAAAGATGGCAGTTTTATGTTTTATTTTTAACTTAACGAGAAATTTTTAAACACTTGTGTATGATGTTGAAATTTTTAAACCTAAATATATTTTACCTTTTTACCTTTACCTAATCGTCTGTGTAGGAAACCAGAACAAATAGGTAATCTAATATTGAACCAAAAAATAGTAATATAATACGGAATGAAATATAAATGTACTAATGTAATTGCTAGCTGTTGGACCTACTAGTTGTACTAGCAGCAGATTGTGTATTGTCTGTCGTATACTGGAAGGCCGCAGGACACGTGTACGACCGGGCAAGTTCAGCGACAGCTCTGTGGCTTAGCGAGAAAACAAATTGACACAATGATTGAATTCATAGAAAGTGAAACAGACGGGATAAAAATAAATAAGGAAACAATAATGAAATGCTTCCTCTTAAGTAAATATTTCCCTAAGATCATGTAATATTTTTTAATGTAAAAATGCAACGATATAATCCAGGAAAAAATAATGTTATATAGACTGGCTTGACTCCTATTTCATTTTCGTAATACAAATATTATCCTAAAAATAATATTGTGTCATATAAAAACAGAAAGTGTCCGATGTGTTGATAAAAACAGTTGAACATTTAATAGGATAATACAATTCTTCACTTGGGGAAAAATAACATGAATAACAAAGGAATGAATATGGACAAACTGTTCCAAAATTTACTTAGAGGAGGAAATATGTTGGAAAAAGTAGTCGAATCTAGCGACTCCGACGATGAAGGTAAATATTATCTATAATATAAAAAAAAAAAAATCATGAACACAGGGGTCCTGGATTTTTTTTTAATAAAAAACTAATCCTGGATTATTATTTCTGTTTAAAGTCCGGTCCTGTGTTTTGATTTCAACCCCCCCCCCCCAAGGGATATAAAATTGTACCATTAATAATAAATTAATAAATAATAAATTCAGATTTTCTATTTATAATAAATCTCATTTACAAAACCACTGATATTTGTTCAATTTTTAACGCTGATTTAAGCTTTAGTCGCAACAAATTTATATTTTTCTCTTTAAACTGTCGAAACATAACATTTATTTAACTGTAAAATTCACCCCCTTTTTCCCCTTTTTTCTTGTTTAAATCAATGATCAACAATATTCCAGAATCAAACAAATGAATAAATATAACATAGCATCTTTCCTTTACATTGTCAAGATTCTATATTTATAAACTATTGACCTG
>MJUT01000725.1:94006-113310 GCA_002080005.1 Gigantidas platifrons
GGGGGGGTGATTGTCGGTTTTATTGATATTGTGAGAATTGTTAGCCCTCACTTTTGTTTCATATATTTATATATATTTAAGAAGAAATGTAATCGGGAATGATTCATGTAAAATAAATGCATTTGATTGGTTGGAAATAATATTGTTCGCGCTTTAATTTAGTTTCGCTATGTCGTTTAAGTCTTTTAATCGTACACTAAGTTAGATATTGACAACTCTGGTGGTGGACTATTAATTCCCGAAAGTACCACCCGCCCAGTAAACAAGTAAGATATATGTATTATTGAACATTACAATTCCTATATTGTATAATTAGTTCATCTTCCTCAGCCACATATATAATAGAGATTAGAGTTGCAGACTTCCTTTGTGAATTTTGTGGTATATTTCGCATTTAAGGGTTATAGTTGTCCCCAATACAAATAATTAAATGAAAATAGTATTTTACCGGTACACAGTCTGAAAACGAACCATTTATAAATACCATCATAAACAGTTTCAATCAAATCTATTTGACTCAAAACGAATTAACATACTTATTCTAAATAAAAGCACATAGAGGGGAGGTTTGTGTCGATAAAACTAGTTTAACCCCCCCCCCCCCCCCGACTTCTTTTTATTGAAGTGACTGTACCAATCAAGGTGAGTGAACTGTCTTGTATATATTGGTTACGGGTGTTAATGTGAGTGAGCTGTCTTGTATATATTGGTTACGGGTGTTAATGTGAGTGAGCTGTCTTGTATATATTGGTTACGGGTGTTAATTTTAGCCCTGTTTCTATGGCATTCCTTTTAGATTTTGGAACTGTTCTAAAGGTGTGGTATTGTTTCTTTTTCATATTTTATTACTGGAGCACATTAAATTTACATATAATCAATAATTCAGCATGCATGTGTTTAATTAATATATAAATTTTTTGAAACAGGAGATACAATGACACACATAAAACAGGAGATACAATGACACACATAAAACAGGAGAAACAATGACACACATAAAACAGGAGATACAATGACACACATAAAACAGGAGATACAATGACACACATAAAACAGGAGATACAATGACACACATAAAACAGGAGATACAATGACACACATAAAACCCAACATATTTAAATTTTTTCACAGGACAGCGACAGCATGGCGTTGTACTAGTATATCAACATGGTGCAGCAAATAGAAGACCAACAGCTCCTTCTCAGACAGAAAGAGTAAGGCTTCCATGGCCAAAGAATTCCAAATTATGTGTTCATATTGCAAATACGTCACTTACTTTAATATCTGGAAACTTAGCAGAACAAAACGTAAGTTACTTCATTTAACAAATGGCTGAAGAAGTAAATAAACACAATGTGTGCCAACAAGTCATAGATTTAATATAGTACTATAGAAATATGTTTTTAACCATAAGTGTATCATCTTGATATTAATTCAACGATATTTCCAACTGAATTAGCTAGGTGAATCACATAATTATGTTTTCCTTCTGTTATAGGTGTAATACCATTAAAGAATTCTCCATAGCCTTCTATGTTAAATAAACAAAAATTGACCTTTCATACAGGATTCATCTTAAGTTTAATCTAAGTGACACTCATATCTCATGGAAGGGATACCTAATTGGAAGCTTAACTCTGAAAATCAACATACATTTAATGGCATATAAGAAAAAACAGACAGTCCGAAGATGTCTACCGTCAAAAATCCTACTTTCACTTTCGATTTAACACAAATTCAGGTGGTTTCCTTCCAATGCCATCATTTTTTTATTTTAAACCACAAGGACATCAAATATGGGGTTAAAATTATCCTAAAATCTGTAGGTTTCTGCTGACATTCAGTATTTTGCAGTATGTAATAGGGTTTATTTTTTATCCAACAATGTAGGAATCCAGTTTGTGCTTACGTACTACTTTCCCATACGTTCTTTTCGACTGGTACCCATGTTTAGTGGTATTACACCTAATTAATTACATGATACATGAACAGTAAACCAGTTTTCTATCACAAGTAGTATTTCCTCAGATAACGGTAAAATTTGCCAAGATTTAAAGAGAATAAGTATCGTTTCTTTTGCCTTAGTTGTTTGTAGGATGGCTCATGTCTGATTTTTTGAAATTGGAGGCATTTGTATTGATTGTACTACTAGCACATGTAGACTTAGTGCTGATGAATGTTTTTTTTTAACATTGGAGCTATAAAATTCATTTTGACAACGGCATCATCATTTGTTTTTGTTATGAATATATTCTCGCTCTGATGATGCAATTTGGTGTTGTACCTAGACAAAACATCCTGGTTTTTATTCAGAATTAATCTCGTTATCAGCCATTAGATTATTATGGCATATACACAACGAAAACATGTTTTTAAAACAAGGTCAATGGTAGTTTTTGATTTCTCAATTTTTCATAATGAAGAAGCCATCAACGTTGAATATGCATTAAAAACTCTGTCAATATGTATTCGAAAGATAATTTGTAAGTAAATGTGACAGGACGATACAAAAAGTCCTGATAGACTTAAAGCAACTCTAGTGGAAAGGTACTAAATGTCCAGATTTGCCTTATTCAACACCAGTGAAACAGAAAGGTAATAAATATAGTCTCACACGTTCCATGAGAAATACTTTGTAATTGTGTATATCCAGTAAGAATATTAAACTCTTACATATAGAGTGGTTATGTTTTCCGAAAATGTAAACTTTGACCAAATATAATTTATGTTCCCATTCACAGGCTATTGTCTCGATCAACGTATCTTTCATATCCACACGAATAAAAATATGTTGAAAGAGACAAGTTTATGTACTCTCTTTAGAGAAAAGTACATTAAGTTCAACAGAAATATAACTTGAGATAATAATTATGTCACAGTTTAGTCAGCACTTGTATGTATCTAATGGTTCTTGACAATTGTGAAGTAGTTTCAACATACTTGTACAACCCTGAACAAATCCCTCTAATTAAGGTGTAATACCACTAAAGAATTCTCCATAGCCTTCTATGTTAAATAAACAAAAATTGACCTTTCATACAGGATTCATCTTAAGTTTAATCTAAGTGACACTCATATCTCATGGAAGGGATACCTAATTGGAAGCTTAACTCCGAAAATCAACATACATTTAATGGCATATAAGAAAAAAACAGACAGTCCGAAGATGTCTACCGTCAAAAATCCTACTTTCACTTTCGATTTAACACAAATTCAGGTGGTTTCCTTCCAATGCCATCATTTTTTTTATTTTAAACCACAAGGACATCACATATGGGGTTAAAATTATCCTAAAATCTGTAGGTTTCTGCTGACATTCAGTATTTTGCAGTATGTAATAGGGTTTATTTTTTATCCAACAATGTAGGAATCCAGTTTGTGCTTACGTACTACTTTCCCGTTCTTTTCGACTGGTACCCATGTTTAGTGGTATTACACCTATACACGCGTTGCTATTAATATTATCTTTGTTTTACCTATATATACATGATATACATACAGTATTATCTACAGATTAAGACTATTATGAAGCCTTATCAGTCCGCATTACAACCTGATTAAAAGAATTAAATTAATTGGTGACACCTATAAAAGGAGCAAAAATACATTGTATATCTCCCATGGTCAATATCTATAGAAGTATTGTTGCAAATAAGGAGAATTTTGTTTGTTTGTGATGTCACAAATACGCATTAATTTCATTTATCGATTATTGTTAAACGTCAAATGAACATTAGAGTTATAAAGCTAAAAGACCATATACTTTGATTACTCTTGTTCATCTTGGTATGAAGGTGTATGTAAATCTCTCAGAAATAAACTTAAAGTGTTGCAAAATAAAACCATCAGATTTGTTAAAAGGCTGGGACCCAGAACTAGAATTAATTACCCGGTATTTTCAGACGTTGGAATTCTTAAAATTGAAAACAGAGTCCAACAACTTAGACATAATCACGTACACAAAATTTTTTATGACAAGGTTCCTAAATATATGGGACAAAATTTCAGTATAGCGAGAGATTTACATCATCACTCAACAAGGGGTAAACATTATAATTCTGTGGTGCCAAATGTAAATGGGATGACTAGTACAACTTTTTATTTCAATGCTATTAAGGACTGGAACTCCCTTCCAATTCCACTTAAAAGTACAAAAAACTTCTAGTCGTTCAAATCTATGCCACAGGTATAAAAAGTGCCCGCGGGAAATCGTTTGAAACTGGTATAATTCCCGTTGTCACGTGTACTGTTCAAAGATAGTACACACTGATTATCCACTCAAAATAAAGCATTTTCATATCATATCAAGAAGAAAATCTGAACACTCAAACCATCACATTGCCCGGGAGCGAAATCAAGTGCTTCGAAATGGTCTGTATTTCTATATGTAGAGCATGGAGTTTATATTTCACAACTTCTACACTCGAGCTTGTAATTTGCCTAAGACTTTTTTGTGAGTATTATTTAAACTATTAGGTCAAGTATTTTGTAAAGAATTGTATTGTCTCGTCTTTCAAAATGTTGTTTTGGAAGACACCATTGAACAGACGATGCAATATGGCATTGGTAATTTGGTTCAATATTTACCACTGTTTTCCGATGGTTTTTTTTTATGATATCTAATATTCAACCTACATGTACGGTTAAGAGCATCGACTCTCTCTTGCATTGAACTATTGAAGTATTATACATATGACATCATCTGCGTCACGAAGAGTAAATAGGTTATATATAAAGTTGAAGAGTAGGTCTCAGCATTCTTTATCATAATACTCACCCAGTTATATGTGACTGTCGGTGTTAGCTGTTTTGACAGTGTGGTTGTTTTTTTACTATCGGTGTAGCTGTTTTGACAGTGTGGTTGTTTTTTTTACTGTCGGTGTAGCTGTTTTGACAGTGTGGTTGTTTTTTTTTACTGTCGGTGTAGCTGTTTTGACAGTGTGCTTGTTTTTCTACTGTGGGTGTAGCTGTTTTGACAGTGTGCTTGGTTTTTTACTGTCGGTGTAGCTGTTTTGACAGTGTGCTTGGTTTTTTTTACTATCGGTGTAGCTGTTTTGACAGTGTGCTTGGGTTTTTTTTACTGTCGGTGTAGCTGTTTTGACAGTGTGCTTGTTTTTTTACTGTCGGCGTAGCTGTTTTGACAGTGTGGTGGTTTTTTCCCCATTTTATATGAGCTATAATGATTATTCTTATAGAAAATTTTATATAATGCACATATGTAACACATAATTAATTTCGTTACGATTTAACTTCCGAAGCAATTTTCTATTATGTATCTCCATCTCCAGTCAAATTTCGTAACAAGTACTAAGAAAGGTAACGTGGAAATTAAAAATCTTATCAACTGATGCATTCCGATGAAAATGTTTGTCAGATTTTAAAATTCCATAATACCTTTCTGAGATTTGACTGGAAATACTGAGTAGAATATTTCTTCGGAAGTCAAATCTAACCGACATTAGTAATTAATAGAGTTGATAGGTATTTTACCACTCGCAGCGAGCTATTCGCTGTTGAAAAGTGCTTTAAAACGCGCTTTCTATCACGAGATACGGATCAATGTAGGACATAAGTGTATTTGTTACACATGTACATCATGTAGGAAGGAAGGATCTATATCCGTTGTATTGCCGATTTAAAATGTTTTGTATTCCATATTAATTCATAATAGATTAATCTTAACCTAGACAGCAATTTTGACAATTAATTATAAATATAATCTATTGATTGTTGGGTGCTTATCATCGATCGACAATATTTTATGCATATTGAGAACGAGAACAAGTTATTTGATCATCTCGTATTAATCTTGAAGTCAGCAATGAGGAGTTTAAAACAACCTGTCAGTGCATTAAAGTAATATTATTGTACTGATTCCAATCACTAACTAGCTAAGTCTACGCCATTATATCTAAATAATCCTAAAACAATATCAAAATTAGTTTTCTCTATGCTGATATATATGCACATCTTAGAAACAAAAAACTGCATTTCACTTATAGGAGACATAAACGCATATTTAGAAAAAAAATAAAACAGCTTAGCGTTTTAAACAATAACCACTTGTTTGTTTATATTTCCTCCTTCCACGAATTGTACAGTATTGGGTTTATAAAACAATATACACATTTTCCGTATTACACCGGATACATGTACATGTATACTCTTGTCTATTCGATATGTTAAGATGTAATTAATGTGATGGTGTACATTGTACTGAATCATCAGATGTAAGTTGTAACTGAATCGAGGGTTTTCATGTGATATTATACAATTATCGCCCTTGTTGGAGTGTGACCCGAGAAAAGTAAGGTCACCCGAGGGCTTGCTCGAGGTTGCCCTAACTTTTCGAGGGAAGACAAACCGTCGGATCCCACTCCAACAAGGGTGAAAATTTGTATATTATATCGAATATTTTTGCATCAGACACCAAGTAATAGAATACCTGCGGCTTTGTGAAAATATTCGATATAATATATAAAATTTCTTCTTCGCCTACAGCGACGAACCTGTCGCTGGACGCCATGTTTGTTGTCAGTTGAATCAAGGGAAGTAACTATAATTGGAAACACGTGAGGATCACGTGGGAATTTCCTTGGGATTTGCTCGCGAGCGGTGGACCTCATTATGAGACCTTACGATTAGCGGTTGACCCAACGAATGTATAAATATCACGTGACAGTGTTTTATCAAATCAGATTCAAGATATTTATATGAGTATATATAACTCCATCTACACTTAATTTGAAATCTACGTTTTTACTACGATCACTGGGTCGATACCTCTGTTGGTTCATTAGATATATTTTTTACAGCCCCCAAGTCATACATGTATAATTATTATTAAAACCAAGATTCCCCTCCCGCAGGCGTAGATGACCTTTGTCGATTTTGACTATCCTGTTTAGGACCTTGGTTTTCTTTCTTTTTTTTTCTCTCAATTATTTGGCATTTGAGCTTTGGTGGGTTATTGGCCCCGGAGGATATCATTTTCCCAGTAGTCAGTTCTATCGCACTGACATAGTTTATCATATATATTTTTATCGCAATTTACAGTTCCCAAATCATGTAATTATTAATAAAACGATGGTTTTCCTCCTTCAGACATAGGAGACCTTAGCTGATTGTGATTATCCTATTTAGGTTTTCCTCCTTCAGACATAGGAGACCTTAGCTGATTGTGATTATCCTATTTAGGTTTTCCTCCTTCAGACATAGGAGACCTTAGCTGATTGTCATTATCCTATTTAGGTTATCTTCCTTCAGACATAGGAGACATTAGTTGATTGTGGCTATCCTATTTAGGTTCTTTGGCTTTCTTCCTTCCAAAGACTTTCTAAACATTTACGCTTGAACGAACCATGTGAAGGTTATTACAGAAACTCGTCGTCCGCACTAAATTTGATATCTACGTTTTACTATACATATATATTGAAATGTGAAATTAAATGATAAAGCCCACATTTCCTCAATGGCGTCTGCAACTATTTTTTCTTTCACCTCTATTATTTACCAGATTTATATTATCTATCCATCCTGGTGATGTACAACTCTAATAACTCGTTTTCCTGGATAGCTCAAAGAAGTGAAATTCCGTCCCTTTGTACCAGTAATACGTTTCGTATACCTCCCATTTCTCAATACTCGGTTAATTTAATGTTGAATCATTGCGAACTTCTACTCTGAAATAACGATAGTCGACTTTAAATTCACATTCTAACAATCAGTGTTATTTTCGTTGATTGTTTTGATCATTAATGATTTGTCTGAAATATAGCTATATATTATATCTGTACGTTTTATTGTTTATTGTTCTCAAGTGTGTGCTTCTGTTGTCTGCTAATATTCCATGTTTTATTCTTATCAGTAGGAATTCTAAAACTAACTTTACAAATACTCAACATGTATTTAATCTGGACACCAGGGGATGAAATGTTTGCTGATTATATATATATGTAACTGGTAATTTTAAAAATTCTGTTGAGTAAAACACTGAACCATTTGAACGAATTTATAAGATAATGCTGATTCAACATTCAGCATTGGCACCACCGGGAATAATAATTTCTGTACTGTTAAAGTATTGAAGGATGAATACGTTCTCCTCAGATATCACACGAAGGTTCCAAACAGGCTTACCTAGAAATATGAATTGAGATCAGCTTCATCTTAAAGGTAATAGAGGAGTTGTTCGTATTGGCGATAATTTCAACCATTTCTCTTTAATTTCCTACTTCTAATTAACCTGTTGTAGAAGACCAAAAGGTATTGTAGAATTTTAGTGTGATGCATTTGCTCAATTTTGAAAATTGAAGTTTGAAATTAATATTTTGATTTTGATTTACACAGAAGTGCACTCCTATTTTTAAGATGTTTTGTAATGAAAACGTGGATAAGTAATCTAGTGTACACGGCTCGTTTATGGAATAACTTTTATCAAGTACACTCTTAAAAAGTATTTTAAATATCTCGGAATAATAAGGCTTCAATCTCTAAGATCAGATACCATGGTAGGTTATAGGGTCAGTGATTTGTTAATATCTAACCTTGAACCTTTAACCTTGAAGGAGATCAATGTCATATTGTTTTTGTCATAAAAGTTGTTACTGTTTTAATAATCAAATCATGTTGTCAACAAGGCGTTTTTCTTTCCTTTCTTCAGTCCCAAAGGAAATAAAAAATTATCAGTTTACATTGTACTTCAATTATATATGTGGAGACCAATTAATCTTTAATTATTTGAACGTGTCGCTGTGTTAAAAGTAACAAAGCATGGTGTCTATCAAAAGATACAAATTATAACAGAAAGGCCAATATTGAATTACACATTTGGGAATTCATTTTTTAAAACTAGGTAATTTATTTTGACAGGAATGCACAAGTCTATAATTTAAACATCAAACTGCTGTCATTTTAGGTGGAAGTCATCGTAAACAATGCTTCTAGTGACCTAGATCTCAGCAAAGGTGCAGGATCTAAGGCTCTTTTAAAGGCAGGAGGTCCAGAAATACAACACAATTGTCGAGATAACTATCCTTCAGGATTATCAATCAATGAAGTTGCTGTATCAACAGGTGGAGCATTGAATTGTACTAAAGTATACCATGTGACTATTCCTCGATGGAATAACGACAATGAAGAGGTTAATATTTCTAAAACTTTATTAACCAATGATTAAAAAATCTGGGCCTTAATGCTCTAAATTCAAAATTAGTTCTCCAATGAAAAAAAGCTTAGTTTTCCCACGGAAAAAATCAAATGCTAAACTAAGATGCCCTACATTATTATTAGTATATTTGATTTTATTAGATTTTTAAAGTGCAAAACGTAGCTATCTACTTGCTTGTAAGATCTTGTCATCTGATTTGCAAATGGTATCAAACATTTTGCACAAACAAGATAGCTGCTAGTCATTTGTGTATAAGATTTAGATATCACATGTACCTAACATTACCCTCATAGTGGATGGGCATGCTACGAAGTATACAGGTTGAGATATCAAACGATGCATCGTATGGTGTGTATTGGAAACTATATTGAAAGGAATTCTGATTCTAAGTTTACCCTCTACATTATAGCTAGTATTAATATATATCAGATTACATGTATGGACAATACGGTTGTTTCGAATCATTTCCATTCCGTCAAAAACTTTTTATTTTCGTCTACCAAACCACGTGATTTTGATGTAATGTTAGGCACTGGACTTCCGGTGTCAATGTACACAACGAAAACTCCAATCAAGAAGTGCCGTTTCAACGTTACTCAACTTAAAGATTTTTTTTTGCATTTTCTGTAAAAGACAGATATCAATTAAATTATTTTATTTGTATAAAAGACTTCAATGCACAGACAATTACTTCTTTAAATTTGTTTTATTTCTTTATTTACGGCTGTCAGCATCATGAAAGGAAAACAACCTGTCTTGATATATTTCTATTATCAGACAGACAGTGAGGTACCGAACACCAGTATTTAATCAGACGTTTTCTTGGCGTCTCCATATTACAATTACTTATAATCTACCGCATCTATGACTATGATATATATGTTGATGTTGTCACAGTAATAGCGTATACACCGGAAGTAGTCTACCTAACATGTCAGACGTCATGACACGAAAAAGACGGAACGTCATCGGAATTGACATGATTCGAAACAACCATATTGTAACTTGGTTACGTTCTATCAATATTTAAACATGAAGATGCAAATTATGTTCCCAGTGATTATGAATATATTGTTAGATCGTCGTGGCCATGACCATTGATTTATATCTACAAAACAATCAGGTCGTGGTGGCCATGACCATAAGTTGTATTGGTTTATATCTGCAACACTCTCATCGCTCATCACCATTTAATCATATTGTTCGATCCCCTTCTGAGTGTATACACAACTTATCAAAAACAAAACAATTACAGAAGTATCTCACTTTCAGGTATATATTGGTAATGCTATGTTAATTAATAATCCACACTTTGCCAACTGACTCTCATTAATATACCATCAAGAACTTGTGATAAGGAAATAACAGAAACGGCTTCCTCAGCTCTATTTCTTGACATTACTTTAAATTTGACACCAATGATAAATTTTCTACAGGACATTTTATGACAAAGAAACTACTTAAATTTTGCCATTATAAGTTTTTACACGCTATGCACGAAATTGCTATTTTTATTCAGACTTTTTATAACAATAACGTATTCTGAGTGCTAAACTAATAAATCAAGGTTTTTAAAGAATCGTCTTGTCTTTCAAAAAGTTTTTCGAAATATATCAACAACATGTTGAAATGTATTGTGTCAGTTGCGTACAGATGACGAAATATTGTATTGAAAATTACAGATATTAGTTCAAAGGTTACTATTGCTTCACTATTATGTCTTACGCTGACCTTGAATGCTATCTAATATTTAGATAATAGTTAAGGACATCGGATCTCTTTAATAGAACTAATATTATACATATAACAACTTCTGTGTCATGAAGATTAAATGTATTATGCATACTGTTCATGACGACAGGGTTCTTTATGATAACACTGTTGGTCTGAGTATATGTGAGGGTTTGCATTTTACTTATATGTGGAAAACACGCCCATAACTGCATCATTTGATAAACCCCGCCACATTTAACAGAAGTGCCTGTACTAAGCCAGGAAAGTATCCGTCATGTATTTGTGTGTTAGGGGTCAGAGGTCATGTATTTGTGTGTTAGGGGTTTCGATTTTGCCTCTTTCCACGATTTTGATATTTGTTATTGTTTTTGTTCCTACACTATAGTATTTTTTGTTTGTAATTATATTCTCTGGGTTGATTGATTGATTGATTGATTTTTTGGTGTTTAACGCCACTTTCAGCAATATTTCAGCTATATCATGGCGATCAGTTTTAGTGGTGGAAGCCGGAGTACCCGGAGAGAACCACCGACCATGGGCAAGCAACTGGTAAGCTTTGTCACTTGCGGCTTCGAGTCGAGTGCACCCTTTTTGTAATTTAAAAAGCCGGGCACGAACCCACGCCGTATTGGTGATAGGCTTGTATGAGTTGTTAGGTAATCCAACTACCTAACTCATTGAGCCACCCGGGCCCTCTGGAAATTTGGGTGCGACTAATGGAATGTAAGATCTTTTATATCGATAACGCTGATATTGAATCACACACTAATGTTTTCGGGAATCTTGAAAGATATTGTTAATTTCACTGCTGAATTGTCTTTGATTTTATGTTGTAGCCGAATTATGATATCAATATTGCATAGGTCTCGTGCTGATTTATGTCGTCAGGAAGATAACGGCACGTTTACAGACGAAAAAAACTTTAATCACTGCACTCGTAAATCATAATAATGGTGCTCAACCTTTTAACCTATGACAAAAATACTACCATTCCACACATATTATATATATAAGTAATTCAGATTTAATTAATTATAATGGGGGTATATGAGAAAAATTATTTTAAAAAATTTGATTATCTGGAATTACCCAAATAGATAATGTATTTATTTATCTGTTCGTCGAAGCCAGTTAGACAATCGTTACATGTAGAGTTATTCTATAAGAAAAAATGTAAAATACAGCTCGGCAATTCATGAGAGAAAAAACATTGGAATTTTCAAGTAACTCGTCATGGCGAAGTCCGGGGGAGTGACCACATATTTCACTTCGAAATTAAACGAACGATTAATTGAAGTAACCATAATTTAATAATTCTAGAAAATAACCATCTACCTACTTAGATGTGTTTCCAAGAAAATGATATGTCAGTGTTTAAAGGTATATTGTCTACCACATTTGTATTTTTTCATATCCAAAATTATTGTTGTTTTCCGTACTGACCTTCATAAAATGAAGATTAAACACCGAATTATTGGCGAATACACNAATCAGACGTTTTCTTGGCGTCTCCATATTACAATTACTTATAATCTACCGCATCTATGACTATGATATATATGTTGATGTTGTCACAGTAATAGCGTATACACCGGAAGTACACTACGAAACGTTAAGATTCAAACAACATTAAACGAGCGTGACAATCATGAAGTGTTTGAATCTTAACAGTATTTTCCTTACTTCAAAGCTAAACCCACGAGAATTCCAAACTTCCGTTTTTACTTTTACTTTCACTTTGAATTTCTGTCATCCGAACAATAATTCCGATAACGATAGTTTTGGGTCTTTTTTGTCAAAAAAAAAAAGAACACCAATCGTATATTTTGTAGCATAACTGTTTAATGATAGCTTAAACAAATCATTTATGGACAGTTAAAAATTTTCAAAAAAAAATCGTAGACAATATCCCTTTAAGATAAACAGATTCAATTGTAATTGCTGTTTATAAAGGTAAAGTGTTCATGACGTTTTCACTATTGTTGCAAAACAAAATAACCGGAACAATAAATTGTACAAAAAGGACACTACAGTGTTATTCATCAAGGCTGATGACTCTTAATAATATATTGTATTATAACACAAACCCACCATAAATCTGCTTCCATGTTGTTTTCATAACATAATTAATTTTTCACTATGACATTTATTGTCTTACTTATTTCTGTTCAACCATTCACATTCAAATACGTAGGTTTTGTTTGAAATAATACTGTCATAATATATATATATATATATAATATATCGATTTGACATTTTTAGGAAATAAAGAAAGCTTTCACGAACTGCCTCATCCTAGCAGAACAATATAATGTAAAATCCTTGGCGGTTTCACCTTTAGGTCATGGTTTTCTGGGCTATCCAGACGATGTTATTGCTAGGACTATGATAGCAGCGGTTGTCAAGATAGGTCCAATGGCGAAGCATAGCGGATCAATTTACATTGTATGTCATAGGTCACAACACTCCATTTTTAAGGTGAGTTGTGTCTTGATATACCCCGTGTTGTGCACAGAATTGTCAAGCATTAATACACTTTTTGTATTATGGTATCAGTATAATTCCCTTTTTTTTCATCAGTCGTTGGAAAATGTTTCCACAATAACTATGTATTTTCATAAGGACATGCAACATGGTATTTTCGTCTCCTAGACATGGTTTAACACCATCACTTTTGTATGCCTGTCCCAAGCCAGAAACAATATTTCCCTCAGCGTATGTCCTCATTCTCATCTTAAGATGTTTGAGCTCGTATTGCTTCCAATTTTTATTTAACGGTTTTTGTCAACGTAACATATCTAGTAATAAGCTGTCAAAAAGACAAGTTTGAAGATATCAAAGGATAGTCAGAAGCCCAGAATCGAAGAAGGACTGACAATAAACTGAGCAAAAGAAAAAAAAAAGAAGACAAGCAATAGCCCACACAATACTACACATAAAGCTATGCATTGTGCAACACTAACCCCAATTAAAAGCAAGGGTGTGCTCAGTGTAAGCATTACCCTTCTCTACTAATGGTACCTATCGTGTAACACATGTTATAAATCCATTAATAAATCAATTCGAGTGAAAATGACACAATTGTGACTACGATGAAAACGGAATATATCCGTGTTCATCTGTGACATTTACTTTCCATAACGGTTAACTAAAGTCCCGATTACGATTGTACAACTTTCAAAGTGAAGGACCACTCAATTCATCAAATCCCTACCGATGAACTCCTGCATTACAGGAAACGCAAATTCTGTAATATCGTATTAACTTATCAACTGAGAGATGTATACTCCATCTGGAACTGCTGATGGAATGTTGTTTAAGGGAGTACCATACACTACAGGGAGATAAATATTTAAAATCAGTTGAACGTTTTGATCATTTGATGTTTGTATGCAGATTTCAAGCATCTTGGTGATCAAAACCACAGAGAGAAAATTATAAAGCTGCTATGTGGCTAGTGAATTTATAGCTCTGAATCTGTTGGTTGGAATTTGTTAAAATTTTGATATTTATTACAGTGGATATATTCAAACACATTGCCAAAAAAATAAGAAAATTAAACGAGCAGATCAAATTTTGCATGAAGTGTATGGTACCACCTTAATATAAATGGAAAGTTCATGGCAGAAAATTGCAATAATCTCTGGTCATATCACAAGCACAAATAATATGCAATTCGGCGTGTTGACTATGAATATAGCGGAATTAATCATCATTTCATCAAAAAGTAACTTTGTTATTCCTATGTGATAGCTAACATGCTTACCTATAATTTCACATTGTAGGCCCTGGAAACTGAAATGAAACAGCTAACAGGTATTTACAATGGCTACTTATTTGTTGAAAACTGTCATTTCATTCATTTACTATTAATTTTTATCATATACTTGTAGATGATAAGCTAAAATTATACCCTGTAATAAAATTTTGAGTTTTGTTTAAAATAATAAGAGGAGTCATGTTTATTTCACCCAGTTTCACAAGAATGGTCCAAACGGGCTGATAAAGCAAGTTTATTAACTGCTTCCGGAATGTTATCACATGCCTTTCCGTCAATGTCCGTAAGTTCACTCAGTGAATTTCCGGAAAACTGTGTTTACAGACACGGCGGATTCAACTGTTTTATGAAATATTTGCACAGAAAATTATTAACTACCAACTTCTCTCTTATGATATTGAAAGTTCTTAAAAAACGTACATTTATTGGATTTGTATATTAGAACAATAATTTTCTTGTTCTATAACTATATACATGTATTTAATTCTAGCCAAAATGACTGAACATTTAGTTTTTCATATCATACCCTTTATCAGCCCTCGTTCATATATCATCCCCTCAGCCTAACGACTCTCGTGCTGATATTATGACCTCGGGCTGATAAAGGATATGATAGGAAAAATGCCATGTAATAATCTATATATATATCATTTTTTAACTGGTTTGAAGGTAAAAAAAGACATCTAACCTACACGTCTTTATTTTCATGGTGTGGAAAATCCGATGTTTCTGGGTACTATGTAACCAGTATAAAGAACACTAAATTGTATATTATCAAATATTAACATATTAAAGGCAAACATTCGGAGAGTAATAGGAATACATGTTCCTTACAGGCCGCAGTCATATCCGATATCGAACATTTACTCAAGCTTGGTCCTAGTAACATTGACTAAATACAAAAAAAAGCAAGAAATGTTTCTTAACCTACTTAAAATACAATGTTGGCAATATGTGAAGGGGGTGTCATGTGTGACTACTTCGCGACATGATAGGCACATGCGATTACGGTATTTGCGAAACCCTTTCAAACAACTTCATCAATAGTGACCTCCTAGGCATACTAGCTCAGGATTAAGCGCATGTACATCAGTCTCTTTGGAAGACGATATGTTCGTTTAGTTCAGTCCACCGGTGTCACCGATTACATTGGGGAATAGTGGATTTACAATGAACTCATCAAAGGAAACATGGTATACTTATTTTTGATGAATCATGTTCCTGTATATTTCGAGGCAGACTGTAGGGCCAAGGTAAGGGGATATGTGTGGAAACTTCTTGTTGTATATGGGGTGATTGATTGGATGGTGCAATGTTATGATCTGTGTCGCAATTTCCTACGGGTAAAATTCCAAACTGCACTTTTGCAGAAACTCATACAACAACAGAAATATTAAGAATGGAATCTTTATAACTCGTGCATATAGAAATAGCCACGATTTGTAGTTTTTCGTCAAGATAAATCTCGCATCTAAATTATCGATTGAATTCATGGGCGCATATAACGTGTTTGTTTGCCTGCAATGGCCATATAAATTGAACACACTCTCGCGGTTGTTTAAGCTGTAGACAAACATTAGGGGGAATACCGGATATTGGTTTTAGATTGTAGGGTTTCAGCTCTCTCTTGTGCCCAGTGGTATCACGGTTTGTAGGGTTTTAACTCTTTCTTGTTAGTTTAATAATATTTTATTGTACATAAACAATAGGATTGGACAGCAAGTTATACCAACTTATATGAAGTCCTCTCCTTACAAAATATACACATGAATTAATGACAGCAAAACAAAACACAAACAATAGACATTTACAATTTTGACACTGATAAGAAGAAAGAAAGAAGCACAAGTGAAAAAGTGAAAAAAGAAAACAAAGAAAACAAATTGCTGACCTAGCCCTAAAATCTTTTTGATTGATTTATAAAAGTTCGAACTTTTCCAAATATTTTGGAGTTGACGTCATAACTATACTTATCGTTCCCAAAGAGCAAAGTTTCAATATTGATACTAATATCGTCGCAATTACTAAGAAGTGTTCTTCTTTCGTCCAGGTATAAAGGACATTCCATAAAATAATGTATGGCATCTTCAAAAGAAGCACCGCAATTACATTTAAAATTATTTATTATATGTACTTTTGACAGATCGGCATTGAGTGAGCTGCATTGGTGTCTAAGTCTAGTATGTAATATATTTAATTTCCGTGGGCTTTCATTATAATACTTTGGGGTTTTATAGATATCAACTTTCACTCTATTTTTAAACGAAGATAATGTAGGGGAATTTCTTATTGATATATCTAGATTGTTCCAAAGCGAAACGGTAGATGGAATAAATGAGCTTGCTAATGTTCTCAGTCTGCATCTGGGTGGAACATAATTCTGATTATTTCTAAGATTATAACTATTTATATCTGATGTAACTGGAGGTAAACAATTAAATAAATAAGGAGGGCATAATTTATTATGAATTTTATAAAAAGTAGCTAATTTACGATTTTCCCGCCGATTGGCTAAAGTTTCCCATCCAGTCTCAAAATATAATGAATCCTTACTAGCAAATTTTGTCAAACCTGTTACAATTCGTGCCGCTTCTAATTGTATTTTTTCTAATTTTTCAATGTCCCGTTCATAACACCCGTCCCACACTTCACATGCATATTCTAGTACTGGTCTGATAAATGTAAGATATATATTTGACAAAGCTTGTTTAGATAAAATAAATTTTAATTTACGAAGAACATTTACTTGTTTTAATGCTGATGTAGCTATGTTTTCAATATGTACAGTCCAGTTTTCATCAGATACAAGTGTTACACCCAGATATGTTTATGATTATCAACAAGTTCAAGTGATTCGTCATTAAATCGTATGTTTAATTCAGGAATAATAGTATTATTTGATATTATAAGGGCTTTGGTTTTTTTAGGATTAAAATCTACAAGCCATGTTTTTGCACATTGATCTAATATTTGTAAATCATTATTTATCTCGATTTGCATTAAATCAAAGTTTTTCCTAGAGTATGACAATGAAGTATCGTCAGCAAACAGTCTCGCCAAATTGCCTAGGTTATCTGTAATGGCATTAATATATAATAAAAATAATAAAGGGCCAAGTACAGATCCTTGAGGTACACCTGCTTTGACAAGCTCATTATTTACAAACACAAATTGCCTTCTATCACTTAAGTAATTTTTAAACCAGATCAAAAGGTTGCCCGATATCCCATACGATTTTAGTTTCTTAATAAGCCCCTCATGCCAAACTCTGTCAAAAGCTTTTGAAATGTCACAAAATATTAAAATAGTTGACAATCGTTCGTCTAAATTTTGACATACTCTATGATACATTTCTAATAATTGGTATACAGTAGAATGACCTTGAATGAATCCTGATTGGTAGGCATACAGAAGAGAATGTTCAAAAATATAATTATATGTATACTTATATACAGCACGTTCCATCACTTTCCCTATACAACTTAATAAAGATATGGGTCTATAATTTGAAGGACTGCTTTTGTCGTCTTTTTTAAAAGCTGGCATAATTCGCGCAATTTTCCATGTTGATGGAAATATGCCTTTCTGCAACGAAAAGTTAAAAATAATAGCTAAAGGTATACAAATGGTTTCAGAAGTACTCCTTAACATTTGATGGGTGATGCCGTCATCACCACAAGCTTTACCTATTTTCAATGTTTGTAAAATATCTTTAACATCCTGTTCAGTAATATATATATTAGATAATAATGCATCAGTTCTTGATGGTACATCTGGGGGAACATGATTAGTATCATCAACAAATGAAATAGAACAAAAATATTTGTTCAACAGATTTGCCTTAATCTTGTCATCATATATCAATTCATTTGAATCATTATCATATAAGGGCGGAATAGAATAATTTTGGGACGTTCCCTTCATTAATTTCCGAATCAGCGACCAATAAGATTTCGAATCATTTCTTTGGAGTGAGTCTACCAATTCATTTACACTTAAAAAGAATTGTTCACGGGCATACTTGATCATATTATTTACCTTATTACGATGGGATTTATACTTATGTATAGCGGTCGATGACTTTTTTGTTCTTGCAATTTTTTTCAATCGGTTTCTTGTTCGCTATGGCATCACGGTTTGTAGGGTTTCAGCTCTCTCTTGTGCCCTATGGTAACACGGTTTGTAGGGTTTTAACTCTTTCTTGTTCGCTATGGCATCACGGTTTGTAGGGTTTTAACTCTTTCTTGTTCGCTATGGCATCACGGTTTCTTTATTATTGTTCAGCATTGTATTGAGTTATTTGTGTTTAGTATTATTTGGATATACATGTACGTTTTATTTCACATTCTTCCAGACATATAATTAACTGCTGTGTTTTTATTCTTCCAGACAAATAATTAACTGCTGTGTTTTTATTCTTCCAGACANTCGCTATGGTATCACGGTTTGTAGGGTTTTAACTCTTTCTTGTTCGCTATGGCATCACGGTTTCTTTATTATTGTTCAGCATTGTATTGAGTTATTTGTGTTTAGTATTATTTGGATATACATGTACGTTTTATTTCATATTCTTCCAGACAAATAATTAACTGCTGTGTTTTTATTCTTCCAGACATATATTTA
>MJUT01000725.1:120789-132929 GCA_002080005.1 Gigantidas platifrons
CCATTCATATACATGACCGTTCACTTTCCCTAGCTTTGTACAGCCGTCGATAACCCTACCATTCATATACATGACCGTTCACTTTCCCTAGCTTTGTACAGCCGCTTATAAAAATAAAAATAAAATAATGGCGGGTTCATGCTAAATGTATGGGTTCAAAATCGTCGTACAGGAAATTCATATTTACTAGCGCATGTAGTATCGAACGATGCAATGAATCATTTAAATAGCAATTGAAGACAGCCTTCCAATGATAATCAGTTTGCAAAAACACGGACTTTATTTATTGGCTATTTACCCGAATAGCACAAGCACTAGGTAGATTTGATTTAAGAAAAGGAACAGCAAAAACTACAAATTAAATATTTTTGAATACCATGCAGTAAATACCGTTGCCTTCCTTTCCTTTGAGATATTTGTTTCTTTTAACAGATCCCAGAGATCAAAGAGACAAAAGAACGCCAAAGAAAATGATATTGACAAGAATGCTTCTTGGAGAAATGTTTGTCACGAGTGAAGCAAAATCATTTCAGCGACCACCCTGTAAAACATGTATGAGCGATAAATGTTGCAATTCTTCCCATAATGTCAGGGGTCAAGGTTTCTTTGACTCGGTTGTGGTGGATGGACAATGGAACTTCCGAGAGTTTATTGTGTACAATAGCAGCCAGTGTTACCCGGAATATATTATTACATACAAACGAACATAAATATAACAAACACAATTAATACTAGCTGGTAATCATTAGGTTAAATATAGTAACGTTTTTTCCCGTATATATTCACTATATTTTCGGAGCATTCATTTGAAAGGCAAACATGTAAATGAAGAATTTTTTGAAGATACTTATTCATATTTTCTCTTTTAATACCAATGCATTACTAGACTAGGACACTATTTGCATATATATTGCCTGGATTTCATATTTTAATGCTTTATGATTGTGTTCCGAATGAACTCCTAAAAGACCAACTCCTTTGTAGTGATAACACACAGCTAGAGTCAGAGCCCCGGGACAGAACATTTTAACATTATATGGTTACCCTCATTCAATGACTGCTCTGTGTTCGTCGTATTTACTGTTCTGGTGTGAACAAAAATAAAAGGTAAAATAATGCGAAACAAAGCATGTGACAAATACTTCAAATAAATATAAAAAAAAATTAAAATACAACAAAAATGTTCAATATTGTAAATATTTGATTACGAAAAAAAACCCAAAACATAACGCTCAATTATTCCAATCGTAATGAAATTTTATTAGGCAAATTCTCAGCAATGTTTAGGAGGTAACTGTATTGTATTTGAAAAATTCACGGCATCAATTGGAGATTTGATGGGCGCAAATTGAGATTACTGGTGACACGTTAGCGGAGCCAGTAAACGGATATTTGCGACCTTTAAATCGCTGGCATTACTTAGAGTGATAGCAGTACCTGTCTACGACTCTTTGTTATGATTATTATTTATTGTCTGTTCACATGGAGTTAATTCATATCCTATATTTGTCACAAAACTCAATGAAGGTCATTGACAATTTGTCCTGAAAACGACATTAACATATCATTCCATAGAATTATTGGGTATAATGAATCTTTTAGATCCAGATAACACTAATGATCAAGTCATTTTGATTTTAAAGTATTATTTATACAAATGTAGAACTTGGGTGATAAACCTAGTATTAATAGTGGTCTAAAATATCTGAAATATTGGATTAAAATAGAAAAGACAACCATAAATTTCCTATCCTCTACATCGAAAGAATATATATGTAAAAAGTGGTTGCCCTTGGTGTTTGAAATGTCAGTGTAGTGTTGCAAAATGTTTGTTTTGATCAATTAAATGTATTTTCTCTGTGTAAAATTGTATATGCATAACATATGTTTTTGTATTTGTATCTGCCTCTGCTTTTCTTTACAAATAAACAAATTACAAAAAAAACAAAAAAAAACTCAAATACGTAATTCGTCCACCACTTTTAATGTAAATGGGTCTCTTTTGTTTAGAGAATATCATGGTTATTGTACATAAAACTACTTTAGCATTTCTTCCTAAGCAAGATAAGAATTTTGGCCGAGTGGTTGTTGATTACTGACCGTAAGCCTAACAATAACGTGAACATACTACCAACATTAAGGTTTTCATATACATACCGGTCACCGACGTTTTCACTTGCCAATCAGCTATAACTATCCGGTTTTTCCTCCGCAATTAAGATTTGCAGTCATGATATATTAAAACTTGTCATCACCATATCTACTCCTTGCGTTCACTGCTAAAGGACTGAAATGTTGTTTTTTGTCCATTGATTTTATGGGCTTGTTTCTGCTCTAATCGTGCAGAGCATGCCTTCCAAACAGATATATGATTAGTTGCTTAACATCAAGTAAGCTGATTAATTGCTTAACGTCAAGTTAGTTGATCAATTGCTTAACGTCAAGTCATCTGATTCATTGCTTAACGTCAAGTTAGCTGAATCATTGCTTAACGTCAAGTCAGGTGATTCATTGCTTAACGTCAATTTAGCTGATTCATTGCTTAACGTAAAGTCAGCTGATTCATTGTTTAACGTCAAGTTATCTGATTAATTGCTTAACGCAAAGTTAGCGGATTCATTGCTTAATGTCAAGTTATCTGATTAATTGATTTACGTCGAGTTAGCTGTTTCATTGCTTAACGTTAATTTAGCTTCTTCATTGCTTAACGTCAAGCCGTCTGATTAATTGCTTAACGTCAAGTTAGCTGATTCATTGCTTAACGTCAATTTAGCTTCTTCATTGCTTAACGTCAAGCCATCTGATTAATTGCTTAACGTCAAGTTAGCTGATTCATTGCTTTACGTAAATTTAGCTGCTTCATTGCTTAACGTCAAGTTAGCTGATTAATTGCTTAACGTCAAGTTAGCTGCTTCATTGCTTAACGTCAAGTTAACTGATTCATTGATTAACGTCAAATCAGCTGATTTATTGCTTAACGTCAAGTTAGCTGATACATTGCTTAACGCCAAGTTAGCTGATTCATTGTTGAACGTTAAATTGGCTGATTCATTGCTTAACGTCAAGTTAGCTAATTCATTGCTTAACGTCAAGTTAGCTGATTCATTGCTTTACGTCAATTTAGCTGCTTTATTGCTTAACGACAAGTTAGCTGATTCATTGCTTAACGTCAAGTCATCTGATTCATTGCTTAACGTCAAGTTAGCTGATTCATTGCTTAACGTCAAGCTAACTGATTAATTGCTTAACGTCAAGTTGGCTGATTTATTGCTTAACGTCAAGTTAGCTTAATCATTGCGCAACGTCAAATTAACTGATTTATTGCTTAACGTCAAGTTAGCTGCTTCATTGCTTTACGTCAATTTAGCTGCTTCATTGCTTTACGTCAATTTAGCTGATTCATTGGTTAACGTCAATTTAGCTGATTCATTGGTTAACGTCAAGTTAGCTGATTCATTGCTAAACGTTAAGCTATCCGATTAATTGCTTAACGTCAAGTTAACTGGTTCATTGATTAACGCCAAGTTAGCAGTATTTCAGCTGCATGTATATTTATGATGAGGATAAATTTATTAACAAATCTACCTTGCAGAATCGTGTCAGTAGGATAACATTGATATATATTGAATGTGGTCAGGATATGTTGCCTTCCACAACTCCAGACAACCCTTTCGGAGAGATTGTAATCAGCATCGGAAAAACAACGCCCTATTTCTATATCACAGTACTGTATCCTTGAAGTAAATTCTTTGCGTTGTACCAAACGAATACAATAGCGAAAGTTTCCATCTATCGTCTGTCATTTGATCAAAACTCCCACGAGGGACGGACATGCTCACACTTTTCTATTATCGAAATGAAAGTAATGTTCTCTGGATGTTTCGACTGCTGTAATAGTCCCCAAAAAGTTTTAAACTAATGTGCACGTGACCATTATTATACAAACATATGTCCTTCCCTTCTAACCTACAATGAAAATGTAGATATCAAATTTAGTGGGCATGACAAGTTTCTGGAATAACCTTCATCTGGTACTCTAAGTCAAAAGATTTGAAAGCGAAATGATTTAAAAGTATTTTGGAGACAGAAAACCAAGGAGCCTAAAAAGAATAGCCAAAATCTACGGTTACTTATGACTGAAGACGGAGGAGAACCTTCGTTTATATAGAAAATGTTGATTGGTTGTTTGAACTGTGATTGCTTAATATCCAGCGGGAAATACTTCAGGACAAGCAATCTACGAAAGGGATGTTTAACGTGCAATGAGCATAGGAGTCTCCAAACATTATAAGAATTTCCGTATTATTTTCCTGACAAATGCCATCTAGAGACTGTGGATCAATGTATTTTTGCACGCTTCCAATTATTCCTGTATATTTCATAAACTACAATATTTCAAACTGTCATAGCGAAGTCAATTAATGCCGGATTCAAATCCATTACATCGAAAATAATCATCTTCCGCAATTTCGAGCAATTTCGAGCAGAAGAAATATTCATTTCCGTCAAATATTATTCAATTAAGAATTGAATGCATTCTTTTGAAGTTTCATTGGGGTATGAAAGGGTTGACCGAAGTACATTTTCAATGAAGCGCGGTAGCGGTAGCGCTTCATGTTGAAATTGTGCTTCGATCAACGCTTTCATACCCCAATGAAACTTCAAAAGAATGCATTCAATTCTTATAATTATATTTAAATCACACCAAAATTTAATATAGTTGAATTTTTCGTTGTGAATTTTATTTGTGTTAGATTATTTGCTGTTGGAAATTACTACGCCATTGATTGTTTACATCTGACGTCGTCATGGAGGCACGTGCAAGTTCGGGTTTGAGTTTCATTGGGATGTGAAACATCTCCTTTATAATCATATGACCACTTCATAACCAATCATATTGTAACATTTCAATGAAAAACGGAAGTAATGTAATTATTGATAAATATTGTTTGTTGGAAAAGTTCGTCAACGATCTATATTCGACAAATACAATAAGTATATCTCTATGCACAGTATACATGTATATTTATTGTAACAATGTCCAATATCGATATTTCAAAGGGGCGTCCGTGGTCATAATCGTATGGTAGTTGGATTTACAACTACCTATGCAATTAGTGTATATCACCACTAAAGTTGGGAATTCGAATACCGTTCATGACGTGGTGATCAAGTATGTTAATGATTTGCGACAGGTCGGTGCTTTTCTCAGGTTTCTTCCGTTTCTTCCACCAATAAAACTGTCCGCCACGATAAAACTGAAATATTGTTCAAAGTGTCGTTGAATACCATATAACCTAACCCGATATATTTCCATCAGCTTTTTCTGATTGTCGTATATCTCAACACAGGTATATAAAGGCCTCTGTTAACAGTTAGAATATCAGAAAAGATTGACCATAGATAGACGAAGAAAAACGAAAGAGTCCGAAGAGATTTTAGAGCAAAGAAACAAAAATCAAAATACGGAAACAATATCAGTACAAACAATAAGGTAAAACTTTGACAGGCATATTGTGCCGTTCCCAACGTATTCTGAGAAATATCAAATTTCGTGAGGTAAGTTAACTTGATTAAATGGCTACTAAAATAAGCATACACAATAAGCATAACAATTTTCACAAAAGGTAATAACGATTAATCATTGAAAAGATTTGTTTTTCTCAGATGAAGTAGTTAAGAACGAAACTTTACGACAAAAGAAATCATTTTAATTTCCTCATTGTGAACTTTCCATTCATACATTGTATATAGCAACATTCCAGAAACACCTGCATATGAAGTAAATATCTCTCAGTTGATTCGATATTCCAGAGCTTGTGGTTCCTATCATTGTTCCCTTGATAAAATGTTGCTGTTAACAAGGAAGCTACTGAATCAAGGATTCCTCTTGGCTAAGTTGACGTCATCACTTTGAAAGTTTGATGGTTAACCGTTACGGAATATTTGTGTCATACACGACCACGGATATGTTCCTGTTCTCGTTATCACAATCCGGTCCTTTCAACATTCTTCATCGGGTTTATAACGAAAGTAACACGACGGATATCACTAGTGGATCATGAACTCCAAATGTGTCTGGAGCACCTCAGTTCATCCACAGTTTTTAGTGAGGTTCGTGTTGCTCAATCTTTAGTTTTCTGTGTAATATTTTAGTAGATCATTATTTGTCATGTCTTTTTTCTTTTTGCCATTCCATTTGTCCCTCGACTTCTGGTTACCCCTTTGATATCTTCAGATCGGTCTAGTTAAAGATGTGCAGTATGAAAAAAGTGATTAAATATTTTTCTTTAACCTACGTTAATTCAAGCTGTCCTGTATTTATTTTGAAAGGTTATATTAATAATGTATTATACTATTAGCCTTCACAACAATTCAGTGGATATAAATGCTTATTGATATTCTTTAATTTGAACACGAAATTAGAATCTTAAATTATAAAGCGGTTGTTTTTCTGTATGTTAGTGACTTGGGGCAGTTCGGTGGTTTTCTCTGGATTCTTCATTGTAACACAACAATAAAAATAATTAACGCTATATAACTTAAATATTGTAAAAAGTTGCTTTAAGCATCCATAAAGTAAACGGAAAATAATATTTTTCATTAATTATTGTTGTTTAGATAAGATTTCTTTCCTTAACTTTGATAAACATAGCCAAAGGTTGTTTGTCTCTTACAAAAAAATGATGATGTGCCAATGTTACAACACATTCCTGGGTACTATTGGTACATTGCCTACCGTCGTTGATTACCAATACTCCTTGATGACCTATTACTGGAAGGATGTTGGCAAGTTTTCAATGATATCAACCATTCTTTTTAAATGATGGTGATGGCGTATATGTTATCGAGGTAAAATATGAATATCAGTGTAATTAAACTGTTGGAATCCTACGTGGAAACCTTAACGTCAGTTCGCCCTCTGTAAAGGAACATACATATAAACTTCTAATCATACAATTACTTTAGTATTCCTGTTCTTCCTTGGACCCTCACAGTCGCAAATACTAAAATTTACCAGTTCCTTGCCCATGGTCGGTGGTTCTCTCCTGGGACTCTGGCTTCTTCCAACACTAAAACTGGTCGCCTTGATATAAATGAAAAATTGCTGAAAGTGGCGTTAAGCACAATACATCAAATCAATATTCCTCGGACCCATACAAAAGGCTACCCTTGAGATAACCACGACTCATGCATTCCACTTCTTTCGTTATACTTCTTGTAAGATTAAAAAAAAATGTTTTTCACTCGAACGATATCCGCCAGGAACAGACTACCTCTAGCCTAACGTTACGAGTAGTTAATTTGAAGCATTCCATGATGTTGTCCTCTATCAAATACTAATAAATGAGAACTGTACATTGCTTAGCCTTTTCAATTTCCATGTCAAACCGCTGACAATCATCAACTTAGTATGGAGGTCAGTATTTGGTAGAAAGAAAAGTGTCTGCTAGAATCTAACTTCAGATAGAGAGCGTTTGTGTGAGTGTCAAATTCGATTAGCCATCATAATGTGCAATAAACGGGGTCGTCTCATTACTCCGACAGTCATTACTCCGACACTCATAACTCCGACAGTCATTACTCCGACACTCATTAATACTCCGACCATGCATCCCGGACTGTATCATCATATCACATCTAATCGCAACTCCAAACAACTATAGGATAATTGCACGGAGTGGATATTGAAAATATGATCACGAGTGCAGCAAAACGCATCAGATTAAACGAGTGTGCGGAACTTGCTACGCGCACGAGTTTAATCTGAATGCGTATCGGCACGAGTGATCATATATTCAATATTCACGACGTGCAATTGATTATTATATTTATTTCATTGACGAAAATAAAAGATATAGTCGAACATTTAGATGAACTATGTTTTCAGTGTTCCTGAGCGTCAATGTTTACTTAGCGACATCGCTTAGGACATATGTTTCTGACCATACCATTTAACATGTTTTACTATATTGCTCAGAAATATGGGAACTTTTTATTAGAAACGTTGGACACTTTTCCCTTGTTGAAGGATGCATACACACAGTCCAGATATTACATGAAAACCGGATATCCTCTTGGTATGGTGCGTTACAACAAATTTTGAATAACATTCCTAAGCTTAAACAACTGTCAACTTATCAAAAAGTTTCAAAACAAACAGTCAAGAAAATACTTCTAGAAGCACATAGGCATCAATGGGCCCTAGATAGGAACAAATGTTCTGATGGTAAATTGAGAACTTATGTGAAATTTAAAACTGTTTACGGAAGAGAAAACTATCTTTCTTTGATGTTTCTCCTGAACTCAGAATTACTTTAAGTAATTCTGAGTTCAGGAGAAACCTAACAAAATTTCGAATATCATCACATCATCTCCATATTGAATCAGGTCGATATATAAGGGTACACCTCCGGAGTCAAGGCTATGTCAGCAGTGCTGTTGGGCCGCGCTGAAAAGCTTTAAAAACAATAGCGCTGCATACGGAAATCAAAATTCCGACTCCGGGATAAAGACCATCCCCCTTTCAAGTTAAATGGGCAGTCCCGTACTGCATTTGGATTGCTAAAAGCGCCATAATTGCAAAGACTATCGGTCACTGTCGAAGTATTAAGAGTCGGACTAATGAGTGTCGGAGTAATAACTGTCGGAGTATTGAGTGTCGGAGTAATAACTGTCGGAGTATTGAGTGTCGGAGTAATAACTGTCGGAGTATTGAGTGTCGGAATAATGACATTATCCCCAATAAACAATACACTTTATTTCATCAAGAATGGGAGAATGATATTTGATTATATACTTGTTATAGATATCTTGAATTTGATTAGACTGAAGAACGTCACATAGCATTTGACATTCCGTTCGATCAACCGTTGGACGTTAGGTCGCATGGTTTTATCAACCACCGCGATAATTGTATATGATCACGTGATGATCTCATACTTCATTGTGAAAATAAGTACAGACGTACTGAATATGGGTCATCACTTGGTATCTGTTGTTAGATTTTAACGGCCAAATAAGTACGGCATTGTTCAGGATATTAGATGTGATAAAACAATTATCAACCTTCTAATGCCATTTTTTTTGTATATCAATCTTGTTTAGACATATTTTTCAATAATATTTTTCGTACACCGTGTCGTAGCAATATAGTATTCATGTTCTTGGAAAAAGTAAAATATCCAGTCAAAATCACCAACATGCCGCTAAATTCTCACAAATTCATTTACAAATTTAAGCGGTAATAGACAATGATTTCATCATTAAATGTTTATCCCTCTGTTGTATAATTGCTGCCTCAAGTGGAATATATTAACATTAATCGCTTACACATTTTCGAATGTGTTATGAAGGACAAAATAAAATACATTTCAAAAACTATAAAATTGATCAGACCATATTCAAATTTTGCATATTCTATTTTTTTTAAGCATGTTTTATGGTTCAATAACAAACAATAGCATCAAATGCATATTAGATCATCACATAATAGTAATAATGACATGAACTGGTTGATGACAATCATACACTTTGAACATGAAAACACGACTGATTTTATCTTGCTCACCGTTTGTGGCTATATTTATTATTATTTTAAGTTCGTGATCGTATGGTAGTTAGATGTCCAACTACCTGTACAATCAGTGCCAATCACTACTAACGTTGTGAGTTCGAATACCACCCAGGCAAGGTGTACTCGATACACCTTTATGTGATATTTTAAATGTGTCAGTGACTTGCGGCAGGTCGGTGGTTTTCTCCTGGTATCCCAGTTTCCTCCACCAATAAAACTGACCGTCGCGATGTGCCTGAAATATTGTTGAAAGTGGCGTTAAACACCATAACCCCTCTACTATAAGTAATCAAACAACCACTGAATCCGGGGTGTAGATACAAGCCTGGGTTTTTCCTCTTTCTTCCACTGATTGTGCGGAGCGAATGACATATGCAAATCGACATTAGGACAGGATGTAAACAGTTGAAAATAGTGTTACTTGTCTAGGTAATTAATACTAAACCCTTACACTTTAAGGCAAAGTCAGCATAAATAGAAACAGTTTTCAGGAGTAGTCATCAGTCTCCTATTGAAAGGCAACATTTTCTAACCTTATAAACCATCTCTCATTTTTCTTGTAGCAATCAAAACAAGACTTCATTGGCTCATCATTCGATATATATTACACGATGAGCTCGATTTATATTGTGCTAGTTCATTTCCTAGTTAGACGTTTGGAAGCATTACCCAGACACCGAATCAAGCGGTAATTACTCTTTCTCTATAATGATACATGCGTTGTGGAGAACCAGCAATGCTCAACTCCATGATTCATAGTCATTGTTTGACCAGAATGGAAATTATACCCACGAATTTCTAAGCACAAAACTATTATCTCAATAATTACACCACTGATGGATGCGGCTGCCAACAGATACATGATATAATGCACTAAGTTTCCTATTGACACCCATTTGATTTTATTTACTATAATAACCTCGACCTAACCACATTAGGGAGATTTAATAAACATAGATATTTTTATTGACAGTACTTATGCCAGTGTTTTCATCAATGCCATCAGAATATCATATTGCTAAAATATAATTTATTGATGACAAAATAAAATAGAAACATCAATAGCCATAACAATTAATACTTACAATCGCATGTACAAGAAAAGGCGGGAAACACAAAGGCTCGTGATCTGGTAATCGCTACAGCAAAAGCTAAAAATAAGAACACGTGTTATTGAAGGTCTGCTACATGTATGTCTCAATGTCTCAATAGATAAGTAAATACAATATTGTCACATTGTTTATATTATTGTTATATACATATATGTACATATATACTATAATATGTAAATTAATTAAGCTGTTATAATCTCTTTAGACAAAACGTCCTTCAACGAAATAAATTTTCCAGATAGTACCACATGTGATTATTTAAGCATAAAATTTTGATAAAATACCACCAGAATGTTAGTTATTACAATTGTAGGTCTTGTGCGCGTTAACATATAATTTGGGAGAAAGCACTGAAATGCACATACAAAACTAACAATAGATTATCATTACTACACTATACAGTTGTCTTAGAAGGTAGGGCGAATCTTCATCATAACTTTAATGTCCCACAGGCCTGTTCACAATGATACTCATCATGGTATTGTATTATCATATCTTATATCCAATTATGTAGTTCAATTAAATCCTATTTCAGACATTTGAGATAAGACATAAAATAAATATTCTCATTGTTTTTATTTAACATTATATCTGACAAATTGTTTATTTATGGGTTGGATAATGGGTACCTGTCCTCATTATCTACAATATTTTATATTAGATAGATAGTGGTGGTCAATTGTGTTTGTAGAGGATACCAGAATAGTAGACGGAACTCACTGACATGCCACAAGTAACTGACAATCCCACCGACATTCAACGAGTAACTGACAAACCCAACGAAATTCCCTCTAATAACTGATAAATTTACCGACATTCTCCCAGGTAACTGACAATCTCACCGACATGTCCTAAGAAACTGAGAAACTGATTGACATGTCCCCAAGTAACTGACAAACTCACATATATGCATTCTTCAACTGAAAAATTCACCGATATACCTTAAGAAACTTACAAATCCACCAATATGTCTAAAGAAACTGGCAACATCACCGACATTCCCCCAAGTAACTGACAAACTCACCCCATGTCCCAAGTACCTGACAAACCCATCGACATGCCACGAGTAACTGACAAGCTCACCGACATGCCACACGCAACTGACAAACACACATAAATGTATCAGGTAACTGATAAACCCATCGACATACTACAAGTAACTGAGAAACTCATCGACATGCCACAACTACATGTAACTGACAGACTCACCGACATGCCACAACTACATGTAACTGACAGACTCATCGACATGCCACAACTACATGTAACTGACAGACTCACCGACATGCCACAACTACATGTAACTGACAGACTCATCGACATGCCACAACTACATGTAACTGACACTCACCGACATGCCACAACTACATGTAACTGACAGACTCATCGACATGCCACAACTACATGTAACTGACAGACTCATCGACATGCCACAACTACATGTAACTGAC
>MJUT01000725.1:133796-150163 GCA_002080005.1 Gigantidas platifrons
CGACATGCCACAACTACATGTAACTGACAGACTCATCGACATGCCACAACTACATGTAACTGACAGACTCATCGACATGCCACAACTACATGTAACTGACAGACTCATCGACATGCCACAACTACATGTAACTGACAGACTCACCGACATGCCACAACTACATGTAACTGACAGACTCACCGACATGCCACAACTACATGTAACTGACAGACTCACCGACATGCCTCGAAATACTGACTCACCGCCATACCCTCAAATGACTGAAAAACCCCCGGCATGCCTCAAGAAACTGACAAACTCACCAACATGCCTAGAGAAACCGACAAGCTCACCGACATCTTACAAGTAACTTGACAAAATTGATCACATAATGCTATACTCGATACACGTCGACAAGGAGGTAATCCAACCCAAAATCTTTATTGTGGTGATAGTTACCGATTGCATAGCTAGATATAGATCTAATATTATGCTGTTGTTCCCATGGTATCCAATTACATACTAGTAATCTTAAAACTTTTATTGTTGTTGGAAGAATAATAAAACAATATAAAGGTCAATCGTTTAAGGACAATTGACCTTTTTTTTCCCAGTCACACAGTTCATCAATAGGCGAGTTATCATATCTTAAATATTTTCCGCCCATTACATTTTCTGTTTCTGTTACATTTGATGACAGATGTTCTACTGGATGCAAACATATGTGGTTTAGGTTTCCCTTTAAATGAAAAGTGTCATTCTTTGTTAATAATTCTTCCATGTGATAGCTCATATTATCATATATGAGCTATCCCGGTCCTTTCCTCGTTTATGACTTATCACCGGGTTTGTAACTAGATTAACACGACGGGTATCACTAGTGGAGCAGGAACTGCCTACCCTTCCGGAGCACCTGAGTTCACCCTCGGTTTTTATGGGGTTCGTGGTACTCGATCTTTAGCTTTATATGTATGTTTTGTTGATCGTTGTTTGTCCTTTTGTACTTGTTCTTTTGGCCATTGTATTGTTTGTTCTTCTTCAATATACGGTTTCTGATTGCCCCTTTGGTATCTTCAAATTCTTCTTATGAATATCGTTCAATGCAAAAGGCTCCTCATGATATGACAGGAACTTGGTGTGTTGAAGGTCTCAGGGGTGGATCCAGGATTTCAAGTTAGGGGGCGCACTTAAAAAAAAATCGCGCCAAGCGAAGGAAGGCGCGAAAATTTTGGGGGTATTTCGTGTGAAAAATTACGATTTTACGCAAAAAATATTTTTTCCAATTTTATGGGGGGGGGTGCGCCGGGTGCCCCCCCCACCCCTGGATCTTATGTTTAGAAAACCAACAGTGAAGATTGTAGGTATGGTGTTTAACGCTACTTTCACATAAAATTTTAGTTATATTGTGGCGGTCAGTTTAATTGGTGGAGGAAATCGGAGTACACGATGAAAACCACCTACCTGCTGCAAGTGACTGACAAATTTTGTCACATAATGTTGTATCAAGTACCTCTCACCATGAGCGTGATTAGAACACACAACGTTAGTGGCGATTGGCACTGATTGCATATGTTGCTGTAAATCCAACTACCATACGATCACTACCATAACGGTCACTCATATGGTAGAAATTGAAATAGTCATAAATATGGTAATGTGTAAGCGTACTTTTATTCCGGCGTGTAGAATTTCCGGTTAGGGTTAGGGTTAGGGTTAGATTTAGGGCTAGGGTTAGGGTTAGGATTACGTTTAGGGTTAGGATTAGCATGGAAAAAATAACCTAGCGCAATAACTCCTCTGGAAATTATACACTAGTGTAACTTGTCCTCTGGAAAGAACACACTTACATATACACATAGTCGTAAATGGTGTGCAAGAGAAAATCAGTGGTGTATCCATGTACATAGAGTATGATTGGCTATTACATGTTGTCATCGACCAGTTCAAAAATTTAAGGTTCATGTCCTCATTACTATTATGTGATAATATAACCAGATTTATGTCTTAATCATAAATCAATTTATCTAGAGAAACCGGACTATTATTCTTTATATTAACATGACCCTTTATTGTGGTAATGCGAATTGCATCTTGGGTAATTTTTTCCAATTTGTGCTCGAAGCAGACGGCATGGCTGCTTACAGATACAGAAAAAAATGTCCACCCTCCCAACCCATCTTTAGTTCCTTTATCGCATATATGCTAAATACTGCCGAAAGATTTATAATGTTTTTCAGGTTCATTCATGGTTCGACGTGATAGATGTCTAAAGTAGGATGTGGAAGGACTTCAAAATCTCCTATACTAACTACTAAACGGAAAATGGTGGATGTACAGACATCGGAGAACAGTGAATTATTTCCAGCATTTATACTACTTTGGTGATGGGATTGGCATAATTCGCTGCGTTATATCGAACTTCAAGTCACTAACAAGCATCTCTGTTCCCATGGTGTCTTGGTTTTCAAACGGATAACATTAGTTATCTCTGTTTCCCAGAGCAACTTGTGATTTTCCTACAATTTCCATATGGATATTATCTAGACTATTTATCTATATATTTGTTGCCATTTACAATTTCGGCAACCGTTGAACATTTGAAAGTATGAAGCTAGTTGTCTTCATTATTTGTTTTTTATTCTAAGGTTTCTAAGGATAATATATATAATGTTTGTTTTTGAACAATAAAATATGCTTAAATAAACAAAATATAATAAACAAAATAGAATATACGAAATTTAAATATGACCTGATCAATGTTATAGATCAGGACCACGAGGGCCCCGAAGATAGTAGATGTTGACGATTTTATGTCAATGTTTTGAACAATAACCACTTTATTGGAACTTTCAACGACAATACTAATCTTAAATACAAGCAATCGTGACCATAAAAGACGGGACGAACCTTCATTAATCTATAATTTCTGTTTAATTTTTAATGTTGTTAGCTCGTATTAATATAGAAATATCTGAGAATCACGCAGTTCATAATTAACCCTAATCGATTACGTTTTATAGTTGTACATAATCGACTACTAGTAATATATGTCGTCAGTTTTTCTTCATCAAATTGTTGGTAAGTTATTCAATTATTTGTTGTCTCCGCCTCAAGCCTGTCGTACTTTGGTCCATACTGTAATAGATAATTACACCGTTTCTTATATTTCTCATCAATATCAGTATGCTTTTTAGGGGGAAAATCACTGGATAATACTAAGGCATAATATAATATGCACGAAAAACAAAATGTAATTTAAGATAACAAAACATGGATGTATATTATGAAAGAAACAAATATATTTTCACGCTGGTATTACCATACGACAATAATGCTTAGATGTTTTTCTCAAATCACACAAACACCACAAAACAATAAGTATATATAACCTTATTATTCCGTTATTATCGTATTCAAACTTTCAGACTTTCAAGGCTACGTGATACAGCAACATTAAATAATGTAGAAATACATTGTCTGCTAGTCGGCTGCTTTGACATAGAATCATCAAGGAGTCATCCGTAAATTCAATAATAACTTTTATATTGTTTAATGTTAACTTTCAAGTGTACGCGACTTTAAATACATTATGGGTGCTAACGGCAGTTGTCAACACTCTGTAAGTTATATCATGCCACTCATGTATATTAGTAGTGGAATCCAGCGATAGCAACCAATCTAACATCAGAAAAGTTTGAAGATATCAAAGGATTAACCATAAGACGTAATTCGAAGAAATGGCCATACAATGGTGGCCAAAAGAAAAAAAAATGCTTCATAAGACACTACAGAGAAAGCTAAAAAATGGAACCACACGAACCCCACGCTAGGTGTCCTGGAAAGATAAGCAGTTCCTGCGCTTCTATTGAAACCTATCGAGTTACTCGTGCTAAAAATCGATTAAAGTAATATTCCTTGTACAAAAGTACAATATTCGGAATTTAACAAATAGTTCACGGCACTGAGGGTCATATGGCAGTTTATGGACCGGTCTGTCATCCACAAAATACTATGTGGACCTCAGCTTATCTTCGATCCATATAATATTTTGTGGGTGACATCCCGGTCCATAAACTGCCATATGACCCTCAGTGCCGTGAACTATTTGTTAAATACGTCATGATGGTGACCATAAAAATGTTCAAAGTGATGACTTGAACTGGTTATGTAGCTTCTTTGTTGCTGGAACCCTCTATCAAGGAAATATAGAGAGAAAACATAAATCATGGGATACATTCTCCATATGCAGGAGCTGTTTGAATGTTTAAACTTCACATTGGGAAAATTGAAATAAACTCTTTTGTCATAAATTATCGGTTTGAACCGTGTAGATTAAGGTGTGTACCAGACTTAGCTGTATCTGTTGTATCTTTTATTTCAAGTCCGATATCAGTGAGATATACACGATAAACATAATCATCAAACTTTGAATAAATTAGTAACTCGATGTAAAATATCGACAAATATAATGCCTCCCCATGTTGAAATGAGCATAAAACATGACATGAGATAATTATTTCTTAATTTAAAGAATCTTCTTTGCGTATAATACGTCAAAATCATATAATATGATAATCCGCACAATCCTTCAAAGTGCTGCTGTCTACGTCATTTAAAGATGTCTACGGAGAATTAACACCTGCTGAGGCAGACGATATCGAGGTAGTAAATGATTGATTGGTTGATTAATTCTTCTTTACTGTTACTATGGGTACCATTTCCTTTATATTTATGACAAGAACGAGTTTTATAGACAATATCCGTACATTGTCGGAAGAAATACAATTTATTTGAAAGAGCTTTAGAAATAAGTCGAAAAGAGAGCCTTTGTCGATCTTTCCTGTCCTGTTTCGCAGCGAGTACAAATGAATTTGATATTTTCCAACAATACGTATATCGTGTGCTTCTACAATGTCAAAATCCCCAAATCAACTGCCAAGTTGTCTAAAAAGTGTAGAAACAACCGTCATTCTAATAGATTTTGATGGTGTCCTCTGTCAAGTTCACGCTTATATTGTTACCGTTTCTAACCGCCAATCAGCATGAAGCAGGCACAAGAAAAAAAATTATATCTTGGTCAGTGATCATATATAACAACATTTTATTCAGTCAATGCAATTTAATGGTTAAATAGAACCAGTGCCAGATAAAAAAATAGACAAGTTATGAAGATGAAATGAGACATTGTGCTTTGGCTTACGGACGGATGTTTTGATTGTCACATATTCTTTTACGTGTAAGCGGGCTTTGCATTCTGTGTATCCGAGTTACTAATTTACGGCACGTCCTGTGCGGCGAGTTTTACTTGATTTGTAACGCGCAACCAGTGGATTCATCTTTCGGTAGGATTGTAGTGGTGAAATCGGATTCTATATGTGTACGACGGAGTCGTGGAAAAAAAGGGGTGCGGGGGGGGGGAGGGTGTTCAACGAAAGAAATAATAATATGAACTTAGCAAAATATGTAGTCTTCCAAATGAAGCAACCCCCACCTATAACTATACAGGGTCCCATTACCAAAGGTAAATTTCAGCTAATTTAATTTGCCCCCAAAGAATTGTACTTATTTGGCTTTCGAATCTTTTGAAGAAGTTCATGAAGGTTGTTCCAGAAATTCGTAGTCTTTCGAAGCCACACATTGTAGTGGTGGAAACGTAACGTAAACAGCGCATGGCTGATCATAAATGCTAACTAAGTAAAACCGAATGAATGTCAAGGTACTGTTGTTATGCATGTTTTCTGCACCACTAAGCAGTTCGTTCTTATATTGTTGTCTTACGCTACACGTAAAGGGTCTATAACAATAATAATTCGTCTCTGTATAATTTTTAAACATTTCCTCTACCGGAAAAGTTATTATTTCGTTCAAATGATGCCATAAAGATACACTTAAGGTAAAATTGTAAAAATATTGAACTATTTACTATCATTACAAAGATTTTGAATTATTAGGTTTTCCAATCGTTTAACTTTGTTCGTGCCTCTAGAAACGCGTCGTGCGCACTAAATTAGATATCAGTAATGTTATAAGAATGAGAATATAATAATGATATATGAGCCATTTTACACCATAAACATCGTAATCATCTGATGATAATTTCGTTCCTAGGATCCCATAAAGACACACTTTTTCTTCCAGTTGAAGCGAAATTGTAAAAAAATAATGAACTATTATTTTAATAACAGAGACATTGTTGAACTAGCTATTTAGCTTTTCAATCATTTGACTTTGAGTGTGTCTTGTGAAGGTTATTCCAGGGATATACTAAATTAAATATCTCCAGTTTTATTAGATAATAATATCACTTGGCTCGCCTTGAGTCAATGTGAGCTACCAATATAGATATATACTAACAGTATGTCAATTTACTGATAGAATTTACATAGATAATATACCTGCTTGGGAATTTGTTTAAACTGTCAACAAAACTGAACAAACATTCAGTAACCATAATTATAAATTACAGCTTGAATTGGAGCAAAACATGCCATTTGCCAAACAAAAAGTTCTCAAATACGGGTGTGTTTTTGGACTCTTTCGCCCAAGATCGGCTTTGATTATCTGTAGATGACACATACCAAATTCGATCTAATATGGCAAAGCTGTGTCAGAAAAGATTAATAATCATTAAATATATGCATGATGTACACCAAGTGATGACAAAGACTTGCATAACATTTAGAGCTAAATATGTGCAAGGGTGACTGCATTTTATGATGTGATATCTGACTCGAACATATTAGTCAAACCCTTTGTGGAGAGAAGACTGGGAATCATTTGAAACAAATGTATGCAGTGCTAACATCCATGTAATACCATATCACGAGAAATGCACATATTTTGGATTAACATGCATGGAATGACAAATCACGACACATGACATACACTGAGTTAACATGTATGGAATGTCATATCACGACACATGACATACACGGAGTTAACATGTATGGAATGTCATATCACGACAAATGTACGTATGCTGGTTTAACTTCCATGGAATGTCAAATCACGACAAATGTACTTTCACTGGGTTAACATGTATGAAATGTCAAATCACGACAAATGTACGTACACTGAGTTAACATGTATGGAATGTCAAATCACGACACATGACATACACTGAGTTAACATGTATGGAATGTCAAATCACGACACATGACATACACGGAGTTAACATGTATGGAATGTCATATCACGACAAATGTACGTATGCTAGTTTAACTTCCATGGAATGTCAAATCACGACAAATGTACGTATGCTGGTTTAACTTCCATGGAATGTCATATCACGACAAATGTACGTATGCTGGTTTAACTTCCATGGAATGTCAAATCACGATAAATGTACTTTCACTGGGTTAACATGTATGGAATGTCAAATCACGACAAATGTACTTTCACTGGGTTAACATGCATGGAATGTCAAATCACGACAAATGTACGTACCCTGGGTTAACATGTATGGAATGTCAAATCACGACAAATGTACGTACCCTGGGTTAACATGTATGGAATGTCAAATCACGACAAATGTACGTATGCTAGTTTAACTTCCATGAAATGTCAAATCACGATAAATGTACGTACCCTGAGTTAACATGTATGGAATGTCAAATCACGACAAATGTACGTATGCTAGTTTAACTTCCATGAAATGTCAAATCACGATAAATGTACGTACCCTGGGTTAACATAACGATGACGAGGTCCGCTTTGTTCTAGATCAACACGCATAGTTGGATTTTATAGTACTATCTCACTGAAACAACAGATAGTGGATATATATGTCTTCCCACTCGGGCACATTATCCTGATTCCGAACAAACCAGTCTTTGCCTTTTCTCCTTAATGCTGCGTGCTTAGCGAAAAAGCTTTTGCTTTGTTTGCTCCGTTTGGGGTTTAAACTCACGATCTACCAAACTCGAGGCGAGCACGTTAACCATAACACCAGCGATGTGGTTGAAAGTAATTGGTCTCGCTATGATATAGCATAACAATTGCTTATTTGGTGGAATTCACAAAGATTATTGTTATTTTTGTTTGCCTTGTAAACCTTTAAAATAAGCAATATATTACAACAACTATTTGGGACTGTCCTCATTTCCAGAGAAAAATTGGTTTTTCAATTAAAACTTTAAAATATAGAGGAAAAACGATTTCGAAGTAATTTCCTGAAAGATTAATAGCTTTATTTCATGTTAAACGGTTGTTACCCCAATTAAAACAATGTTCGTGTCTTTCATCAATAAAATAAATGCACAGCTACACAATTTTTTTTATTCTGGTTATTTCAAAGGAAATTACGTAAATACAACAAATAATTGTTGTAAATAATGGTACTGCTATTTACATGTATTGTGGAATGATCTTCCAATTCATCTGCGGAAAGAACAGTCTCTTCCTCTTTTTAAAAAAGGTTTAAAAACTCATATTTTTTAAACAAGCATACTGTGATGTTTAATGGTTCTCTGATGACATTGGTATTTCTTACTAATTTGTGATGTGATTGTCATATTTCAGTTTTATTTATGTTGTATTTGTGTATACTTTTTTGTGATTTACTATTTTTGTTTTTCATGTAGATGCTTTTTACTTAGTAAATTATTTCCTTTTAGCAATTTTTACCATATATTTGCAAAATCTCTGTCATTTTTATTGATTTTAATCACTGTCCAGTTTTATTTCATCTTTTAGTTAATGTTGGTTTTTGGTTCTGACCTATTTTTAGCTAAAACACTTTTTGTTTTAATGATTCTTAGTAACATTGCCTTAATCTGTTTAACTTACTGTGATAAAAATCTGTCTTTTAATATGAATTCGTAAATAGTTAACTTTTATCACTATTGATGATTTTTCCTTACTTTTTATTTGTATATATCATATGGGTTTTGCTCGTTAATGTAGATACTTTTTGCTTTTCTTATTACCTTAATAGTTAAGTTCATATATAATTTTATTGTATGTACTCTTCATATAATTTGTCAGTTTTACATGTTAAGCGCTAAGTGCAATTGTATAATTAGATAAGCGCTATATAAATGCCTTGTAATAATAATAAAAATATGTATTACCACAGCCGGGATAGGATTTAAGTCATGATTTATAATACAAACTGGTTATATGGTCCGTAACTTTGGCGTCGTCGTTTTTATTTTGCTAACAGGAACAATATCTTGCTTCGTCTACATGTTCTAAAATAGCTTGACCTTGTTTATCTTAGTTGTGCTACAACTGTCTGTAATGTAAATTCTTCTGATCATGAATAAATGGGAAAACGAGGGATATTTTCATACTTCACTTTTGAAACTTCAAACTTTTGTCATCAGACATCAGACTTTAAATGGCAATCCTCATAATTTAGACCTCTGATTTCTTAATCTTCAATTTTCTCATTTCGGACTTTTCATGAAAATTAAAATTTCACATAAAATATTGGGCTTTGGCCCATATTTTGACCCCTTATATTTAGGAAACGGTAAGAGTTACAATGGTATGACCTATATCAAAGAATATTTGTTATTACAAATAGCTGAAATAAAGAATTGTAACATGTGTAATTAAGGAATTAAGAACAGTAACATGTGTAATTAACAACTGAAACATGTGCAATTAAAAACTGTAACATGCGTAATTAAAAATGCAATATGTATATTTGAGAACTGTAACATGTATAAATAAGAACTTTTACATGTGTACTCAAAAACCGAAACATGTGTAATAAAAACTGTGACACTTGTAATCAAAACTGTACATGTGTAATTAAACACTGGAACGTGTGTAATTAAGAACTGTAAAATGTGTAAGTTAGTTCAGTTGTTTACATATAAGTAAAGTTGATCATTGTGCGATTTGTTTTGTATTAATCATATTAGACACTCATGTCTTCACATTTGTGGATTAAGGTATTCGAATATACGAATTGAAAGCTGAAGATTTTCATCAACCAATGCTTTTTATTGCATATATGAGATAGTATGGCATTGGTATACGTATAATATACGTAATATATTAAGATAATGAGGTTTACATCTTGGAATTATAACTTCCTGCAAGTATTAAAGCTTTAGCCAATAGATAACTGTCCACTAGATACAAGGAACCGGTATATTATATAACTGATAACTTGATAAAGGGGATCAACATTTCATAGAACTGATAACTAGGTAAAGGGGACCAGAATAGTAGAAAAAATATCACTATATACATGGGACCAATATATCATATAACTAATAACTAGATAAAGGGGATCAAAATTGCATAGAAATGATAACAAGATAGACGGGACAAGCATAGTAGTAAACTTATCACTAGATACAGGGGACCAGTGTATCATATAACTGATAACTAGGTATAGGGGACCAGTATTGCTTAGAACTTATAACTAGATACTGTGGTCCAGTATATTGTAAAAGTGATAACTAGATAAAAGGGACCAGCATTGCAGATAACTGAAAAATAGATAAAGGGTACCAGTATAATAGCGAATTGATACCAAGATACTCATCGGAGTTCGAGAAAACCAGATTCAAGTGTATATTAGGAATAAAACACAATCCTGAGGATCCTCAGCTCTCAGATTATTGAACTTTGAAAAAAGATAATATTAATCAATAAATGCTAGACAAATGGACAAACACGATCAAAAGCTTTTGATATATCAAAATAGATTAAACATAAACGCTTTTTCTTCTTCTATTCTTCCTGAATAAAGGATATACTGATCATTGACTGAATAGGCTAGGGTTAAACTCGGGCATTTTTACAGTACATTATAGGACAATAGGTGATGCTGGTATATAACTCGTCCAACGACTCTCCTCATGATACACAGAATGGATATTGCTTTAAATAGTTATATCCAAACTAAACGTTTTCATTTTTCATTGAAAAGTGTGGATACTATTTTTTTTAGAAGTTTTAGAAGAATCAAAAACATGTGGTGTATAAGAATGAAAAGAAATCATATAATTGTTCATTCGATGCAATTTATTTTTGCGAGTCGTTTATTGTATCTTTGGATAAATATAGGAGCATCAACGTAGTTATCGTCAAGGCTTGGCTTGTGATAGAGTGGTTTTTGCTCGTGTGTCGGCTTTATCATATGCCCAAACGTTTGTTTCACAAATAACAATCTGTTGAATGAACCAGATTTGTCAGAACATTACGAAATCACAAATTGTGAATTACTAGTACTTTTAGACTAGTGGGTGTATCAAATACACCTCGCTGCGACTTACAAACTGGAGTGATGATAGGCATATTGATAGGTGAAAACCAATTACCATACGATCACTATCACAACGGCCGGACTTTCTATCAATACCTTGTGTGTCACTTTTCCAAGCAAACGTAAGAGATATTACCACTTTGGCATACAAGCTTTCATTAAATTGTTGGATTTCCAATGAGAACTAATTGTGCCTCTTTGCTGGCTTATTATTTCTACTGCTATGAATCCCTTCAAACAGATCCTCCAAAACACAGACATATTTGTTTATTCAGCAATAACCTTAGATACCTTTAGCTATATTTCAATTGTAAATATTTCTGATTTTTCATAAATTTGTTAAACAATGTAACTTTAGCGTATGAATCTCTGACATAATGCTGACTTTTGATATAGTTTATTTTCATTTTCTTACACAGTAACTTGCATTTATTTCCATCATATTGAGTCATGTTTCATTACTAGTTCGTTTTAAGGGGCCCGGGTGGCTCAGTGAGTTAGGTCGTTGGATCTAACACCTCATACAATTCTATCAACAATACGGCGTAGGTTCGCGATCAGCTTTGTAAATTACAAAAAAGGGTGCACTCGACTCGCAGTCGCAAGTGATCAGGTTTACCAGTTGCTTGCCCAGGGTCGGTGGTTCTCTCCGGGTACTCCGGCTTCCCCCACCACTAAAACTGGTCGCCATGATATAGCTGAAATATTGTTGAAAGTGGCGTTAAATACCAAAATTCATTCATTCTAGTTCGTTTTACGTTAACATTTTAATTTATAATGATCTTTTGGACGTTTAATGAACACTGAACATGTTATACTAGATTAGATCGTGTTCATAATCTAATAAAAATATTTATTAAATTATATTACTGCTATAAAAATCTCGTATCGAAGCATAGTGATCTAATAAAACGGGATATTACCGAATATTGCTTCTACAGGGATTTATTAAAATAAAAAGGTAAAGTCTAGACTTACTATATATTTAAAAATCTTATTCGTAAGGGATATTACATACTAGCAGTAGTAGTTACATCTGTGCTACACGTTTTCGCTATGTAAATATCTAAAATCTGATTGCTGACCTAATGAACCTATATTTTAGCTATATTTTTTTCAGCAGTATTGTAGATAGATGTTTACTGCCATGCTAAACATTTGTATCTCCTTGTCATTGATCAACATGTTTACACAAAACGGAGTATATAAACGTCACCCTCCGAAAAAGCTGCTAAATTTGCCAGACAATCTGTACTCTAGGTGAAGTAAATACACGCTACAGAAAACCGAAGGAGTAAGAATGGACAATCCAGAGACAGTGGCACCCATTGCAGGGGCGGATCCAGGATTTCAAGTTAGGGGGCGCACTTAAAAAAAATCGCGCCGAGCGTAGGGAGGCGCGAAAATTTTTGGGGTATTTCGTGTGAAAAATCACGATTTTACGCAAAAAAATCATATTTTTTTCCAATTTTAGGGGGGGTGGGCGCCCCCCCTTGAATCCGCCCCTGCATTGGGCACACAAGACACAGGACAAAGACAAGCAAAATACAAAAACGCAACACAACTCAATTAACTAAAAAGATGAGCAATTTGGGTCCCATCAAAAATCTGCGGTAAACCCAAGTGCTCACAAAAGGTAAGCAATTTCTTCCTCTGATAAGACACCCGCCATGTTACCCATAGAGTCAAGGCGTGTTGGACACCATCACTATGAATGTAAATAAACACAAATAACATAAATATAAACAAATGGTTGTAAAGACGAGACGATCATCATGTATGCAGAAATCGTAGCGAACATCATAACACGGAACTAAGAACGTAAATACATATGATACGACACCAATAAAATAAGACATAACAAATAACAGGGGGTAAAGACGAGTCGAACACCGTTTTTATGCGGAAATCGCATCGGACATCACTTAAAAACGGGAGCGAACTCGTGGGCCACAGATAACATTGGGAACAAGACACAGAACAAAGACAAACAGAACAAAAACACAATATAGCATATCTTTCGAAGATAGCTGGGAAACATGATTTTCGTGGTTACATATAATCAATTTACAATTGTAAAAATCCAATATATGATATTTCAGTCTTTTTGTTTACATAAAAAAAACGGCAAAATTTCGGAAATTATCAACACCTTGTTGAAAGGTATTCTGTCAGTTGCGTACATATGTCGAAAGATGATATTGCCGATTAGATTTTGTCCTTTGTTTCTCTATGAAGTCTTATGATGGCCTTAAATAATGGTTATAGAGGCCATCAGCTCACTTTAATAGAACTAAATTTATACACATGTCAACTTCTGTGTCACGAAGATTAAATATTATATATTATATATATAATGTTCATGACTGCAGCGTTCTTCAATAATAACGCAGTTTGCCCGGTTATATGTGATGGTTGCCATTTTACTCACGTGTGGAAATACTTGCATGACCGCATCATTTTACTAAGAGGGGAGATTTGAGCGCATAATACTAGTTTGACCCCGCCACCTTTAAGTAAAGTGCCTGTGCCAAGCCAGGAAAGTGAGTGGCCATGTATTTGCATGATAGGGGTCTCGATTTTGCCTCTTTCTACGACATTTGAAATTTTCCTTTTTAAATTTACATAGTTATAAAACAGCAAACCCGAAAATGTTTTAATAACTACATTTTTGTAGCTAGCTAGAATATCGTATCAACTGAGGGATGTATACTCCTCCATATGCAGGTGCTGCTGGAATGTTGCTACATATAAATAGAAAGTTCACAATAGGAAAATTCAAATCATCTCTTTTGTCGTAAAGTTTCGTTCTTAACCGCCCCTGTAAATGTTTATGCTCACCTAATTGTCCCTATTCAGCTAGTCGTTTCTATTCATGTACGTTTTGTGGAATATTACACACAATACAAGTTCCTGCTGTAAAAAATAACTCTACTGTTATGCTTATGGTGTTTAACGCCACTTTCAACAATATTTCAGTGATAGCGTGCAGGTCAGTTTTATTGGTGGATAAAACCGGGGTAATCGGCGATTTGCCGCAAGGCACTGACAAACATTGCACTGATTGCATAGGTAGCTCTAAATACAACTACCATACGATCACGATTACGACGACCTCTCTAGAAGTAAGAAAAAAACAGGATACATGTACGTTTATCCTGCACTCGTTTTATTTGGCCTGGCAAATTACAAAAAAAAAAATCAAAAATATCAATAAAACCGAATATGGAAGCATCATCTACTTATCGCTAGCTCAATGTCCGATTAGTTACAATTTTTCTAACGAACTGGTCTCCACTTGAGGCTCGAGATGATATAGTAATTAATAAAGATTCGGATGATACATTCCCCGTAAATCGTGCAATGTCCAACATGATTATAATAGTTGTCTGAATTCATCCTCCCCCGCCTGATATCGATACTCCCACGCTAAATGATAGTGACCATGAACCATCAGTCAGCGCCGACAGAGCCACGAGTGTTCTAAACAACCCTAGAGTATTAAATCAATCTGATTATACTTTCATTGACATGAAGATGAAACTTAAATCTATATACTCTCTAATGAAAAACAAAAAAGTAGGGATAAAATAATGTATTTAAATCTTTAATAAGAAATGAAAACAGAGTCATTCAGATAATTTCACCTAATGAACTTGAGAGTCATAGAAACGATGTTCGATTTGTTTTCACACACATTTTATTTTGTTGGGGGATTCATATTTGTATTTGTTATTTGTATTTATTTACATATACTGGTATCCAACATGATTTCCTTATCACATGATGTTCGTGTCGTGTAACAGTAACACTAAGGCATGCAACTAATGGGCCGGGAACTGCTACTCCTTTCAGAACACCTAAGTCTATTCCCGGTTTATAGAGGGGTTCGGGAACGGCTACTCCTTTCAGAACACTTTAAGTCTATTCCAGGTTTATAGAGGGGGTTCGGGAACTGCTACTCCTTTCAGAACACTTTAAGTCTATTCCAGGTTTATAGAGGGGTTCGGGAACTGCTACTCCTTTCAGAACACTTAAGTCTATTCCCGGTTTATAGAGGGGTTCGGGAACTGCTACTCCTTTCAGAACACCTAAGTCTATTTCCCGTTTATAGAGAAGTTCGGGAACTGCTACTCCTTTCAGAACACCTAAGTCTATTCCAGGTTTATAGAGGGGTTCGTGTTGCTCAATCGTTGGTTTTCTCTGGGATGTTTTGTAGATCATTGTGTCATTTTGGCCATTGAGTTGTCTTTCATTCTTCTTCTACTTGCCCTTTAGGTATCTTCAAACTTTTCTTATATTATGGCTAGTTTCTTCCTAAGAAAGACAGATATAAAATTAGAGTTGTCATAGTTACGTAGTATCATATAACACATCAAAAGATATTAATACCAACATGCATCATTATTGATAGCGCTAATGTGTATAGCACATTAAAAGTTATTAATACGAACATTCCATCCATCATCATTGATAATCCTTACAAGTTTCTACTAACAACAGAAGCATTAAAACAACAAGGCTACGTGTCTTATAAAGCAAGGAACATGCAGCAAGCCAAACAGTACACAACCCTTGACAGATGAAGAAGTAAACAGACTATACGAACACAATGTGTTGCTTGGAAGAAAATACCAGAGGATGAAAATTACTAGAAGCCTTAAGAGGTACACAAGACCACTATGATTTGTTGTTCTACTCATCCATGTAAATATTGATGATGTACAGACCAGCAGAGAAAAACAACACAAAATAAGAAAAATACGTACTTAGCTAATACAGGTAAAGACACTAGCAATGAATCTCTTAACAATGGAGAATCTGAAAACATAGTTGAAATAGCTTCCCGAATAAAAGTTAGTATGTGGTTTTACAGTAACGCCACGGTTGATACTAGTGGTGTTTATCCTTCTGCATCACATGAATGCACATCTGTTCTTACATAGTATGGTACGTGTTGCACAAGCTGTACTGTTCTTTGTAGTGTTTATTAAATCATTCGTTGTCCTTGTTTTCTTTCGGGCATTGTAGGGTTTGCCCTCCTTGTTTTCCTTCGGGCATTGTAGGGTTTTCCCTCCTTGTTTTCTTTCGGCCATTGTAGGGTTTGCCCTTCTTGTTTTCTTTCGGCCATTGTAGGGTTTTCCCTCCTTGTTTTCTTTCG
>MJUT01000725.1:154141-169797 GCA_002080005.1 Gigantidas platifrons
CTATTAAGTTACAGTCAAACCTGCTTTAGTGACCACCTCTATTAAGTTACAGTCAAACCTGCTTTAGTTACCACCTCTATTAAGTTGCAGTCAAGCCTGCTTTAGTGACAACCTCTATTAAGCAATAACTTGTATTATGTGATCTTAATTTGAATTACGCATCACAGTGTATTTTATATTAATTAAAATTGTATTAAGTAACCATCTGTCTTATAAGACTCTATTTCAATGGGGGGCCCTGGTGGCTCAATGAGTTAGGTCGTTGGATCTAACAACTCATACAAGCCTATCACCAATACGGCGTGGGTTCGCACCCGGCTTTGTACATTACAAAAAAGGGTGCACTCGACCCGCAACTGCAAGTGATACAGTTTACCAGTTGCTTGCTCATGGTCGGTGGTTCTCTCCGGGTACTCCGGTTTCCTCCACCACTAAAACTGGTCGACATGATATAGCTGAAATATTGTTGAAAGTGGCGTTAAACACAAAAAAATCAAATCAAATCAATCTATTTCAATGTTCGGTTGGAGAGTCACATCAGACAGGTTTGTCTGTATAGTTGACATTTTGAGTCAGGTTTGCTTTAGTTTTTTTTTAATTATTAATGTAGACGATATTCTGCTTGAACTATTAGGTCCAACTAGCAATTAAATCAGTACTGCTATATTGTTTTTATATCGGGGATCATCAAAATCCGGAGGAATTATGATTAATGCTTGACTGATCACAAACAAATTGTCGAATATTTCCGACTTTTTTCATTGTCATGAATTATGTAACAAAACATGTATGTAATTTTCAGCCTGAGTAGAAGAGGTGGAAGGGCCTGGGTGGCTCAATGAGTTAGGTAGTTGGATTACCTAACAACTCATACAAGCCTATCACCAATACGGCGTGGGTTCGCGCCCGGCTTTGTAAATTACAAAAAGGGTGCACTCGACTCGCAGCCGCAAGTGATAAAGTTTACCAGTTGCTTGCACATGGTCGGTGGTTCTTTCCTAGTACTCCGGATTCTTCCACAATCAAAACTAGTCGCCATGATATAGCTGGAATATTGCCGAAAGTGGCGTTAAAACACCAAAAATCAATCAAATCAGGATAGATGAAACGATTACTTGAATCCTTATGTAAGCTATATACCATATTCTACTAGTTTTTCACACAACTGATTGTGCGTGATTTTGTCTGTTTAACCCTTTTATTCATTTTGACTTTACGTTCCATTAGATTGTTTTGAGGGTCGTTAACCAGGTATGAGTTATCTTTTCTAATAGAGATAATTATATTAGGAATAGTGTCATTGGCTTTGTTACATTTGTTTGTTTTGTTTGGGATTCATGTTTTATTTATATTATTTGTATTTATTGACTTATTGACTAAAGTCCAACACGATTTCCATATCAGATGATGTGTCGTTTACAGGTTACAAGAACTGCTTACACAGCAGAAACAGCTGAGTTCATCACCGGTTTTAGTGTGATTCGTGTTGCTCAATTGTTTGTTTGTGTATATATAGTTTCTTGTGGACAATTGTTTGTCCATTCATAATTTTATCCTTTCACGATTGCATTTGTCTAAAGGTTTTTTGCTTACCCCAAGGATATCTTCAATCTTTTCCCAGCAATTACTTGTCTTATTGTACGTATAATTGAGTTAATAAATCTGTATGTTCACTGTGGTAAGAATTGTAATGACTTTAATCGTAAAAAGTGCCATTAAGCATATTCAGTGGTATGTATGAATAAAGGATTCGATAATAACACGTTTGGTTTAACAAATGGTCACCGACCTCAGCGAATACTATATTGCTGGGGTTATTTACTACTAGTATTAAAAGTTAAAACGTTTAAGAACTAATCTCAGTATGTAAGTCACATCGAAGGAATGTAAAAGTTCCATATAAATATCTCTTAATCTTAAATATAATTGCTATCCAAAAAAAAAAATGTAAATCAAGTCTGGCAATACAATTAACATGGTCGTTAACAGTCAACGACACCATCCGCTGTCTTATTAAGTGAGTCCCGACGGGATTGGGGTGGTGGCTCTAACCAGGAAATTGTAGCGCTTCGCTATAACTGTTTTGTTTTAGCGAACTCTCTGTGCAGTACAAAACGTCATGACTTGAATATTCGGTGGTACAATAGTCTAATTTTGGAACAATACTTTTGTACGCTTAGATAAAGAAATGAGAGAGAAAAAATTGTTATACTGCAATCGGGCGACACTTTACTTACATTGCATGAAACAATAAGATAAACCTAACAGAGAAGGACAATAGTTATTTTCAACTTCAGATATAATCAATAGAATATACATAACAGCAGTCAACAAAACTCGTTAAGGCATGCCGATGGTTGGTTTTGCTTCAATATCTTTTCTGTAACTTTGTTTTCATTAGATGAATTACCTGAGCTACATTGTATAAGAATTTCTCCGTATTTCTCAAAAACTCAAAAGGAGAGGTCTCGGTCGGTTGTTTTGATGTAGGTCGCGACTAACGAAAAACCTTGATGCCGGCGCAAAGGAAGTAGAGTTTGAAGATACCAAAGGGAGGCAATCAGAATCAATATATCGAGGAAGAACATACCAAAAGAAAAAGTACAAACAACGATGTACAAAACATACACATAAAACTAAAGATCGAGTAACACGAACCCAACTAAAAAAGGGGATGAACTCCGGAAGGGCAAGCAGTTCCTGCTCTATTAGTGGCACCCGTCCTGTTAATCTAGTTACAAACCTGGTTATAAGGCATGAATGAAGAAACGACTGGGAAGTGTTTACAAGTGGGACATATCAGTGGTCATTTGTGACACATATATTTTATAACGGTCAACCAAGTCATGGTGGCGACCATAAAGCTTTCGAAGTAATGACTTCAACTTATCCAAGAGGAACCCTTGGTTCAGTAGCTTCCTTGTTTGCAGCAACTGAGAAATATATAATGGTGCAGTTGGATAATAAAAATGATGGTTGAACTAAAAAATAAATATTATTATTAATAATCATTGCTTAACGCCACCTCAGCAATTTTCAGCTATCCCAGGGCAAACACACAATAATTTCCAGCTATCCCAGGGCAAACACACAATAATTTTCAGCTATCCCAGGGCAAACACACAATAATTTTCAGCTATCCCAGGGCAAACACACAATAATTTTCAGCTACCGGTATCCCAGAGCAAACACACAATAATTTCCAGCTATCCCAGGGCAAACACACAATAATTTTCAGCTATCCCAGGGCAAACACACAATAATTTTTAGCTACCGGTATCCCAGAGCAAACACACAGCAATTTTCAGCTATCCCAGGGCAAACACACAATAATTTTCAATGAAATAGTGATGATGCAACGCTTAGTACTAGACCAACACGCTAAGTTTGATTGTTATACTGCTAGTTCACTGAAAACACAAACATTTTAGATGACACATAATAAAGAAGACACAATCACTGTTAGGGTTAGAGTTATGGTGTTTACCGCCACTTTCAACAATAATTCAACTATATCGTGGTGGTCAGTTTTATTGGCGGAGGATACCGGAGTACCTGGAGAAAACCATCGACCTCCCGCATGTCCATGACAAACTTTATCACATAATATTGCATCGAGTGCACTTCGTCATGAGCGGCATTCGAACTCACACCTTTAGTGGTGATAGGCGCTACTGATTGCATATGTAGTTAAAAATTCAACTACCACACGATAACGACCGACGGCCGCGTAACTGTAGGGCATAGACCAACAAATCGGAAGTACCAATCAATACACATATATTAATTTCTTCTGTTTATTGCAGATATCCACTGTATGTAACGGTAAAGGTGAACTCGATTCACCTGTACCAAATTTCACGCAGTTAGCATAGGAACTTGTTTTTATGTAATATAAGAAAAACTTTAAGAAAAATTAATTCCCTATTATACTTACCCAATAAAGGACGCAAGCCGACATCTTGGAAATGTTTACCCTTTCCACTTCAAACTTGTTTATTTTGTTTATTGGGACAACCATATGTACCTACGACGTATTGTTCTTATAAAACCGCTAACTGGACCATGCACGGTAAGTCTAGAGAGTTCCGAATACAATCACTGAAGCGAAGGTAAGCTACTGAACCAAGGGTTCCTCTTGGTTAAGTTGAAGTCATCACTTTGAAAGATGCCCGATCGCCACCATGACTTGGTAGACCGCTATGGAATAGCTGTGTCGTAAATGACCACGGATATGTTCAAAGAGACGAATCGCATATACTAAAACACTCTGATGGTGCAAAATCATCGAGGAAACGAGCAATACGTCGTAGGTCCCGATAAACAAACAAAAAGTTTGAAGTGGAAGGGGTAGAAATTTCAAAGATGTCGGCTTGCGTTCCTTGTTGGATTAGTATGGTAAGGGAGTTTTTGTTTTTTTTTTTAATTCTTTTTTATATTACATAACAATAAGTCCCCATGGCAGTTTGTTCCTATATTAAGTAAAGTTTCGTGTCATTATTTTCTTTTCTGTTACTAATTTAATGTTTAACTTTCTAATGTAAGTTTTGTAACTTGTTTTTCGGTCCTTTTTGGCATACATTAGACAATAAGATAATTTAAAGTAAAATGAAATGCAAATATCGTGGAATTTTTTTATTAAATATTTTCACTTAATATGTCACTTAATTTTAACTAAAATCAACTGCATAACATTAAAAATCCGCTCAAAAGCAGATTTTAAGAGCAAATCGCAAAATATTTGACAGCAGATAATTCTGTTTTCCCGTACAGTAATACAAAGGATATGCGCGAGACCCAAGATTTGAACTCTTTCGGGGAGATTATCGCTCATGCGCAATGTTCAGTTGATGGGAAAAAAAACAACAATATATTCCGTGTAAGAATAAGAATAATTGGAACTAAAAAAATTGGTTCACACGACATGAAACACAGATTCCTCAATAATCATTGTCAGGAATGTGTGCGTGCTTACCTCAGCATCCATGATTGTTTATCTTTTCTTCACGAGGTCATGATCGGCAATCATTGGACCAAAACTTTTCTTCACGAGATCATGATCGGCAATCATCGGAACAAAACAACCGAAAGTTAATCAGTCTCCACAACAATGGCGAGGACGATAAACATTCACACGGATTTGCAGATTTCTAGTTGTTGGGAACATATTTCGACTTGAAACATGCATGAATAGCTTGAAGTAAAGGTACCGTCGTATTCCAAATTAAATTTTCAGGGAACAATTTTCTTCACCCACAATTGGTGTAATATTACTTTAAGCAAACAAAAGACAATAGAAGGATAACACTAGATTTTCCATATACACAAGACGTTCTTGATCTGCGAGAGCATAGTAGCCCAACTTACAGACTACTATAAATAACAGGTAACTTATTTACCTGGTGAAAATATCGTATTTTGCTTTTTCTGCACAAAAAGAAATTAATTTCTTGGAGAAATTTTTCCAATCCCTTTAATTTTGTATTCCCGAAGTAATATAGAATTTTTTTCATCTTGACAGCACTTGTCCTTGGTAATTTAAGTGACATATTGGATAGAGGATGCATGATGACAACAATATTTTCCTATAATTTAATTTCTTAACACTTTATAAGAAAACATGCCATCAATAAACAAATTTACAACTACTGGAGAATAATTGGATTTGAAAGATAAAGGAAAAACAAAGGCAAATTTGATTATACAGGATACAAAAATTACAAATACACTCATAAATTAAATATTATGTTAAAGGTATGAAGGGCGAAATTATGGGAAAAAGAAAGACTAAAAGCCAATGACGAAATGTAGCTACAAAGATAACTTATAACAAACAAACAAACAAACAAAAACAGCAAATAACACTGGAAGCTAAATTCTAGTCGCATATGAATAAATTAACCATGTGGTTTGATGAAGAATTACTTAAGAAACATTAAAAACTGGTAGTTCATGAAAAGGAAGCAAAATGAGATACTTAACAAAATTAGACGAGACGAGAAAAGAACTTTATGATTAAAAATGAGATAGAGAGAAAAATTGAAACATTGGTTCCCAAGAAGGGCATTTATGGGACAGAAACATTGTTATCAGAATCTGATGATAAGTTTTATTTGGCGAACAAAGGAAATGGAACGTAAATGTGAACATGACAAACGGAACATATCTGTGGTCATCTGTCAAGCAAACATTCCATTATGGTTAACTTACTCATGATGGCGACCGCTAATTTGCAAGAAGATGACTTCAAAATTAACACTAAGAATCATTTGTTCCTTAGCTTCCTTGTTAGCAGCAAGCCTCTATAACGGAGATCCTTATAGGTATCACAAGCTCTTCAATAACGTATCAGCCGATATATATCCTGTATATGATGGTGTTGCTGTAATGTTCCTACATATAAATGGAAATGTCACAATGGAACAATTGAAATAATCAAGGTCATATATATATATAATAGTTTAGGTCAAGATATGAAGATTACCTAGCAGTATCTATGTTATCCTTTATCTGTGTCACAAATGTCAACGTAGATTTATGTTCCAATGTCGCAAACAATTTCCGGTCCTTTCTTCATTCATGACTTATCACCGGGTTTGTATGACTAGAGTAACACGATGGGTGCCACTAGTTGAGCAGTAATTACCTACCCTTCCGGAGCACCTGAGTTTATCTCGGTTTTTAGTTGGGTTCGTGTTACTCGATCTTTAGTTTTATGTGTATGTTTTGTAGACCATTGTTTTGTCTTTCTGTACTTTTTCTTTTGGCCATTGTGTTGTCTGTTATTCTTCGATCTACGGATTCTGATTACACCTTTGGTATCTTAGATCTACGGATTCTGATTACACCTTTGGTATCTTAGATCTACGGATTCTGATTACACCTTTGGTATCTTAGATCTACGGATTCTGATTACACCTTTGGTATCTTAGATCTACGGATTCTGATTACACCTTTGGTATCTTAGATCTACGGATTCTGATTACACCTTTGGTATCTTATTAGATCTACGGATTCTGATTACACCTTTGGTATCTTAGATCTACGGATTCTGATTACACCTTTGGTATCGTCAAACTCTTAATTTGATGTGTATTGTTTTGTAGATCATTATTTTCTTTAGGTCATTGTGTTGTCTGTTCTTGTTCTATTTACGGATTCTGTTTACTCCTTTGTCATCTTCTAACTCTTCTTGCAAGGTCAATGGGATAAGATGTGATCGACATAGTCACCCAACAATGAACTATTCAGTGAAAGGATAGCATCTATACAGGTGAATGTGAAAGATCAATAGATACATTGAAAATTTATAGCTTTATGAATAGCCTTGGAAAATGAAACAGTCGTTTGTTGTCACTAAACCCACCCAATTAATCAGTTAATAATAATCCGATTATGTCAGGCAATGACAAATATAAAATGATAGCTATATCTATTGACAGTATTTTACATTGTACTCTCTATTCAGGGATGTTTTAATACTTTCTGCATCTTGTGTAGTTCAATTATTGTCATATATCTTTAATGGCATACGTGTAGGCTTCCGTATATATTGTGTTTTTATTTGGATGAACATCAATGTACCGTCATGGGCAAACAAAGTGGAATGTCAAATAACACTAGAGGATATTTGGCACCAAATGAGTGAGTGGATGTTGTTCAACGCCAAATGACCATTGTGTCCGTTATAACTTGGCGGAAACAGGTTACAGTTTAGTGAGATGATGAGAATGTTCACTTTGTACATGTACTAGCTCACTAAAATAACAGTCCAAGTGTAGACATGTCTCGCCACTCTAATATATTTTCCTTATTCTGAATCAATCAGTTTTTGCGTGTACTCCCCAACATTGTATGCTTATTGGAGAAGCAGAACATACCAGTTTTTTAGGTTTTTGTTTTCACTCGATCGGAACTCAACCCATAATTTACCACACTCGGGGCCAGCACGCCAACCATTTCAACTTCTATAATGTTGCACCATATGCAATAAAAATAAACCAATTGCAAAGCTCAACGAGCAATTTACCTTTCTGTCACTTGCATCTCAAAATTAAAAATAACCCATCTTTATAATTAGGAGAAGGAGGGCGTGGCAGTGGTGGTAAATCATATAAAATTACATGTTAAATCTATTGAGCAGTTCTTTCAATTGTGTATTTTTGAATTTTAGAGAATCGCACACAATTTGGTGTTTTGGAGGAGAGATGGAGCTGTCAACTACATAAAACGAACGAAACAAAATGTTAAAAGGGTATCTGAAATACATTAACTATTTTGGAAAAAAAATTAAATCATTCAAATAACACAACAAATGAATAACCAAAATGATAGTATTTTTTTACTTGCAAGGTGTAAGAGTGCACCGACAGTATTTATTTACTTACAAGGTTTAAGAGTACATCGACAGTAATATTTTTACTAGGACGGTGTAAGAGTACACCTACAGTATTTTTTTTTAATTCGCAATGTGTAAGAGTACACCTACAGTATTTTTTTTTAACTCGCAGTGTGTAAGAGTACTCCTACAGTATTTTTTTTTAACTCGCAGTGTGTAAGAGTACTCCTACAGTATTTTTTTTAGCTCGCAGTGTGTAATAGTACACCAACAGTATTTTTTAACTCGCAGTGTGTAAGAGTATGCCTACAGTATATTTTTAATTCGCAATGTGTAAGAGTACTCCTACAGTATTTTTTTTAACTCGCAGTGTGTAATAGTACACCAACAGTATTTTTTAACTCGCAGTGTGTAAGAGTACGCCTACAGTATTTTCTAATTCGCAGTGTGTAATAGTACACCAGCAGTATTTTTTAACTCGCAATGTGTAATAATACACCAACAGTATTTTTTTACTTGCAAGGTGTAAGAGTACGCCTACAGTATTTTTTTTAACTCGCAGTGTGTAATAGTACATCGAGAGTATTTTCTAACTCGCAGTGTGTAATAATACACCAACAGTATTTTTTTACTTGCAAGGTGTAAGAGTACGCCTACAGTATTTTTTGTTAACTCGCAGTGTGTAATAGTACATCGAGAGTATTTTCTAACTCGCAGTGTGTAAGAGTACACCAACAGTATTTTTTAACTCGTAGTGTGTAAGAGTACACCAACAGTATTTTTAACTCGCAGTGTGTAAGAGTACACCAACAGTATTTTTAACTCGCAGTGTGTAAGAGTACACCAACAGTATTTTTAACTCGCAGTGTGTAAGAGTACACTGACAGTATTTTAACTCGCAGTGTGTAAGAGTACGCCTACAGTATGTTTTTACTTGCAGTGTGTAAGAGTACATCGATAGTTTTTTTTTTAACTTGCAAGGTGTAAGAGTACACCGACAGTATGTTTTTTACCTGCAAGGTTTAAGAGTACACAAACAGTATATGGGCTACTTCCAATGGACTGCAGATACATTCTGTTATGGTAAGGATTTGCTTCTGCACACCGTAAACTCTTTGCTTGATTCTTGCATTATTCAGACCATATATTGTTAATTTTCCATATATAAATGTATATTCCGACATACAACGTATTTTTATATTTAAAAACGAATCACGCCACCATATAGCTGATATATGGCTAAAGATGACGTCAATCAATCAATCAATCAATCAATCAATCAATCAATCAATCAATCAAACGTAATCAATGTCTAAGTCCATCATGCTATATATATATATATCAATGGAGGGGCCGTCGTGGCCGTGATCGTATGGTAGTTGGATTTACAACTACCTATGCAATCGGTGCCTATCTCCACTGATGTTTGGGTTCGACTCCCACTGAGAGCGACATATACAACATTATGTGATAAAGTTGGTCAGTGACTTGCGGCAGGTCGCTGGTTTTCTCCGTGTCCTCGGGTTTCATCCACCAATAAAACTGAAATATTGTTGAAAGTGGCGTTAAGCACCATAAACATATCAATAGATATGCAATAAGGAACACATACAAAAATTTCGTATTCCAATATGTCGAACGGTAATTTTGCATGATACACGTGTATATTAATAACGTATTTCATGGGCGAAATCACTGATTATAGACATATATCTTTATAACACATTGCTAATAAATAACTGAAATATACCAAAATACAACGAATAAACATCAGTAACTAACATCTACCGTAAGATACATTGTACAACCATTCTTTGATATTGTTTTTTGTTCGTTTATATTTGCAAGTTACAATATTAAAACAATTATGTAAAGAACAAACTTACAAGATTATATATTTGTTTTATAAAAACACAAATAATTGAGCATTGAATATTGGTCCTAAATTGAATATGAAAATATGATCATGTCTTCGTTGAAAATGTATAATTCATACCGTTGTCCGCATTGAGAGCTACTGAACCTGAAAAATCTACATCGTCATCCATGGTAGCTGTTCTATCCGTCAATGTCTGCTTCTGACTAGAACCAATCCCATACCGTTTCATAGGCAAATTTGTTAAAACGCCACGAGGATGTCGTTTGCTTTTATAGAGACATCGCAATGTTCTTTGGAGAACAGTTCTCAATTGTTTATTCTTGTACACATATATACACGGATGATAGATGATTGATGTTTTTGCAAATAATGCTGGTAAAGTTGCTGTAAAGGGGGACATCCCCCTTGTTAGTCCGATCATAGAAACTACACAATGTATAGCATAAGGCGACCATGCAAGCGAAAATGCACCTGAAATTATACATAAAAAAAATGTGCAATGTTAAAGTTTTAAAATCTATAATTTCAGCCAATGTCATTCGATTCACACAAACACCAATACGGAAGATGTTGTTTGTATGTAAGCTATGTAGTAACAACTCAATGTATGACAACATTTTTTGTCAGAAGTAGAAGTTAAAACAGTCATATATCACTATTGTATTATCATATATCACTATTTTATTGGGTTTTAGTTTTCGTTTTTTAATGGGAAAGGCGAACTCGATTCACCTGTACCAAATTTCACGCATTAAAGCACGTGATTTTTAAAATAACATTTTAACATTTATCCAGAGGTTTGATTTATAAATTAGTGTTTCTTGTATAATCTTGACTAATCATTGAGGGTTTCATTTATTGAAAAAAAAAACATAATTTAAAGATAAGAAATTATGTTCTATTTCTATTCCCTCCTGGGGAGGTGGCTGGAATTATGAAGTGTTTTTCCTGTTCCAAACACATGTGCGTGAAAATGTTGATGAGATGTATTTCTGAAAGAAAGACAATATACAAACTTTATGTTTTTGTATGTGTCCATGTACGTAATTTCAATTCTACCTATGGAGGAACCCCGGTGTATGGACTAAGGATATGTCAACTGACAAATCAAATACTTGGAACGGGATGCAAGAGAGTGTCCTGTGCATAGTGAATGGCAGTCTCACATGAAAAAGACAACTTGCATCAGTTACTAACGAGAAACAGCTTACTAAGAGTAATGTTGATGACCCGATACATCAGTTACTAATGAGAAACAGCTTACTAAGAGTAATGTTGATGGCCCGATACATCAGTTACTAATGAGAAACAGCTTACTAAGAGTAATGTTGATGGCCCGATACATCAGTTACTAATGAGAAACAGCTTACTAAGAGTAATGTTGATGGCCCGATACAAGACAAATTCCTCCGAGTCTATCCATCATATTCTATTTTTTTTCTGTGACAACTATCTCTAATGTTTTTGCTTTGTTTGTAAACAGATGAAATACTACGAACATGACGTTAACTATTTCCCCATTAAAACTCACCAATCATATATAAAATTGTTTTTGTTACTTTCATCTCACGTTTCAATATGGTCTTGCGTTGGCAGCTGTATGTAGTGAAATTCGCTGATTTTCGTTTTTCTTTCATCTACAAAATATACGAATAAAAAATATAAAAGGTGAATGTATAATAGGTTTCGATACAGATATTGATTGTCGTCAAGGGTGCGTTCGTATGGTAATTGGAATAACATCTACGTGTATACAGTTATTTATTACATACTTAGTTAAAATAAAGGCATTTTTGTATGACCAATATGACCGGAAGTAAACTGTCCATATTTTCACACCCCGGGAAAATAACCAGTTATTGGATTACTAAAAGATCATTTCCCGGGCCAATATGGGTGTCTCTTTTCTAAATGTCGGAAGTATGTAATAAATAGTTTAATACATGGGCATTTCCAGATTGGCCTGGTTATCATCCCTCGACCCATATTGGCCCTCGACTTCGTCTCGGGCCAATATGGGTGTCTCGGGATGATAACCAGGCCAATATGGAAACACCCATGTATTAATCTGTATGTATTCAGTACGAACTACCACCAACGTTGTTAATACTCATCCATCCCGTGGCGATGTGTACTAGGATAGTGTACAATTATATAGGTTAAAGGTTATCACTGACTTCCGGTAGATAAGCACCACTATATAAACTGAAATTTTATTGACGGTAGCATTACAAAGCCATAACCCTTAAATGTCAATTATAATTGTTATTTTTGTAGATTTCAATCCAACATGTCGGTCTAATCAACTTAGCTTTGATAGAGTCTCTCTGCTGTGGTATCATTATTTTCATTTGACGATCCTGTAAGAGTACTTGTAGAATAGTCTATTAGACGATGCATATTATATCTAACTCTAACACTGTTGAGAAGTACGATCAGACTAACGATATCTATGTTTCAGGTTGCAAATAAAGTTCAAGTAAATGAAATTTTCCATGAAATAACAAAGCTTGATGCAAATAAATCATCAGGAACTGATAATATTGGGCCCAGATACTTAAAATAAGTGCTCCAATAATCGCCACACCCTTAACTTATATTTTTAATAGAATTGTGGATACTGGTATCTATCCCAAAATTTTAAAGAATGCCAAAGTAACACCTGTATATAAAAGTGGTGAAAGATTTCTAGCTTCAAATTATAAACCTATATCTGTGTTGCCTACATTAACTAAGTTAATTGAAAAACGTGTATCTAAACATATATCAATATTTAATAAAATTTGATCTTTTACACCCTACCCAGTCAGGTTTCAGACCAAATCACTCCTGTCAAACTGCTCTTATAAATATAATTGACAAATGGTTGCAAGAAATGAATAATGGGAAAATAAACCTTGCTGTTCTTTTGGACTTGAAAAAAGCATTTGATGTTGTTGATCATGACATCCTATGTAGAAAACTTAAGATATATGAGTTTGATAACAACAATATTGTATTCTTCAAATCTTATCTTCAGGATATAGTGCAACAAATTCAGATTGGAAATACAATATCAGATAAGCTTCCTATTAAATTTGGTGTACCTCAAGGTTCATTACTAGATCCGCTTTTATTCATATTATATATAAATTATATCCCTTTGTATATTCAAAATTGTCAAACTGACATGATATGCTGATGACTCTACTATCAGGTACAACTATTCAAGAGCTACAGGTGAAAGTACACGATGACTTGTATTGTGTAGACAAATGGTGTGAGGATAACTGCATGTTCATCAATTCTAATAAAACAAAATGTATGATAATTGGAACTAGGCAAAACATTTGATCTCAAGAGCATGAACCCTGCCTAACAATTTGCTCGGAAAAATTACAAAATTCTTCTTGTGAACAATTATTAGGAATCAAAGTAGACCCACAACTAAATTGGGCTTGTCAAGTAGATGCAGTGTGCTCAAAAATTTTATCACGAATTTATCTCCTTTCAAAAATCAAGAAATTCTTAAATATAGAATCAAAGAAACTATTATACAATGGGCACATTCCACCTTTAATAGATTACTGTTGTATAGTATGGGGAAGCTGTAATAATGAGGGGTTAAACAGAATCTTAAAACTGCCAAAAAAAAAAGAACAAAGAACAAAGAACAAAAAGAGAGCTGCACGACCTATAATGGATGCAGTTCCCTCATCACCATCATAACCTTTATTTCAATATATTGGCTGAATATGAAAATTGTAGAAAGAATTAAATATCACAAATATATTCTCACTTTGAAATGTATTAAACAAGAGGCAACATCATACCTAAATAATAAACTTTCATATGTTTCAGAAATCAGTAAGAAATGCTATAAATGGAAATATGAATGTCCCCAAACCAAAGACAGAAATATTCAAACAATCATAATATGCATATTCAGCCCCTTTTTGTGAAACTGCTTGCCAACTTCAGTGCGTAAATCTAATAACACTCTGCTTAAGACAAATATTAAGAACTACATTTTTGATTCTTCAAACCATCAAGGAAGTGTATGATTAATAATTCTATTAATTGATAAGTCATTTTCTATTATATTTTTATGACATATGATCTATTTTTCTAGTATGTTATTCTGTTAAAATCTTGATGAATTTGTGTTGTATTATGCTTGATTTGTATGATTGTAATGTAATGTAATATCATATCCTCTATTGTGTAATCTCAGGGAAGATTAGTGTAGCTAACTGAGATTACCCCCATAAAATAAATTATTATTATTATTATTATTATTACTGTCATGAGCGGCAGTTTCTGTTTACCCTCCCGGAGAAACTTAATTCACACCCGTTTTTAGTAGGGTTCGTGTTGCTCGATCTTTAGCTTTGTTAACAAAATAGAAGAACGAATTAAAGTGCGGACAATATGAACTCGTATAAAAACTTGGAATAATACCAGGTATTCCTGACATAAACCGTTGAAGCATGCATTTGTACTCGCAATAAAAACAAAATGATCAAAACAGAACACCGCATTTAATAAATACTTTCTTCTGATTGGACAGTTTTGAAGTATGAAAATAGTACTTGAAAATTTCATAATAGTAAGGCCCGGTGTCCGGAATGGCTGGGATCTTCCGTCTCAGTTTTGATGTCAGTTGTCTTGAAATCATACTATCACCAGTTGGAACACTGAGACCTGGTGGTAATCATACAATATCAGGCTATCTACCATACATGTAGCATTAGTCATTGAATCATGTTAATTTGCATTCATTATTTCAACCAGAAGTAACTTATATTGTATATTTGGTCTGTTTTAATCAATACTCGTGTACAAACAGATTACTTAATGGAATTGATCAATTACTATCAGCTGTTGTAATTGAGTAATTGAGACAGAAATACATATACACATTAACATTATATATCGCTTGGATAATTGACTTCTCGATGAACTGTTGTTCATTTGAATATCTTCACTGAAACTTTATTACTGATGACAACTTCATCTTTAACTATTCTTTACATATATTCCCTAAAGATTGCCAATTATAAACAAAAGAAAGCATAAACAATGATGGTTCAACAAGGACCGCAATATCAGCATAATGAGCTACTACCACTCGCTTTAAATCATTGAATGCAAAAAACAAAAAAAGAATAAAAAAGACCACGACTTAATTTGCCCATGAATATCCACGGGTTGTATGAACAAACCAACCTAAATTAAGATTTTCCTTATTAAACACTCCTGTTCTCTCAACAAGTTAAGATTTTCCTTAGTAAACACTCATGTTCCCCCAACAAGTTAAGATTTTCCTTAGTAAACACCCCTGTTCTCCCAACAAGTTAAGATTTTCCTTAGTAAACACTCCTGTTCTCCCAACAAGTTAAGATTTTCCTTAGTAAACACTCCTGTTCCCCCAACAAGTTAAGATTTTCCTTAGTAAAC
>MJUT01000725.1:182629-219677 GCA_002080005.1 Gigantidas platifrons
CCTGTTCCCCCAACAAGTTAAGATTTTCCTTAGTAAACACTCCTGTTCTCCCAACAAGTTAAGTTTTTCCTTTGTAAACACTCATGTTCTCCCAACTAGCGCCTTACCTACAATCAAACAATATGTTTTAAATTTCTGTAATAAAGTCTACCAAAAACAATGGAGTGAACCATATATGGAGTGCAAAATATTCTGTTGAAGAACTAGACAAAGAGAAACACAATTAAAATACCAAAGGGATAATCAGATGCCGTCAATCAAAAAATGAAAGACAATACAACTGTCAAAAGAAAGAGGAAAAAGTGTCAAACGATGATCTAAAAATACTACACAGAAAACTAAAGATTGAGCTTCACGAACCCGGAGGTGTGAATTCGGGTAAGTAATTCCTGCTCCACGACTGGCACCCATCGTGTTACTGTTAAACGACACGAACATCACTTTTTCTTGACTGTAAGCTTAATTAGAGAGTTATGACTTTTATACAACCTTAGCACATAAACTTGTCAACGGAAAGTTATCATATTTAACTAAAACATTTGTAGTATACACTGATTAATAATATACGAATAGCCTCGGTTTCATAATTTTCTTTTTATCATTTTATATTTCAATTTCAATAATCTAATAGCGGATGTGACTGAATGGTCTAGGGAGATAGACAAGAGGGTAAGCGATTGGTACTGCAGTGTATCAATTGTGTGAGTTCGATTCCCGTCTAGAGAGAACGAACAATAGTTAGCTCAAAAATCTAGGTTTAATTTTCAGATAAAAATATACACCTCTGAAAATATAGTTTTGCGAGAATGGATTACTCAGAGCCATGCCACGTCGAAGGCGAGTCATGGGTTGTGACGAGAAGTCCTTTTTTACATACTAGTATAAAAAATAATAATAATATGCATGTCGAGGATTTTGTAATGTGACGCCAGTGACATCAATATAATGTCACATTAAAAAAAATCCAGCGATGATAAGTTTGTAGATCACGCTTGTTGTTTGATAAATAGAGAATAACAGCAGCTTTGAAGATAGAGACATACATTATTACTAGTCAAATTACTGTTAGTCATTATCACAAAATCAAATGAAAATGTACAATTTACCAATAATATCTAATTATCGCTTGTAAAGATCAAAGAGAAAATGTACAAATCATCGATAATAAAAATTACAGGAATTATTCAGATATCGCAACTTTATTACTGGAATTATTTTGACCTCAGTCCATAATCAAGATGTAAGATGCATATTCGACACTGAAAAAGTTACCTCCCTTTACCAAATTCTAAGAAAACGGAAAAAGCGAAATATGGGTCAAATTAATTTTATAGGTATATATCGCTGAACATTATATAGGGATACAGTTTATATAATTTATTATGAATTACATTTCAAATAGTGCCAAGACACGGGTGTATATCGATAAATTGACAATTTACTTCAGCAAGGAAAAACGACTTTGCGGGAAAACGCTCGTGTAGATTGTCTTACGCAGAAATCTGGCTAAAATAGAAAAAAAAACATTTTCACATAAAGTAAAAGAATACTGTTTTCTAAGGGGTGATAAAAACATAACCCATAAATCGAAGAAGGTCAAACAAACAACACAATGTCAAAAAAAGATCGTGTTAATGATTATAGTCTTATGCAACATATTACTTAATGCCGTTGTGTGGTTAAAAGGTCATAGGGACATAATTTCCCAAATACCGTTTCATAAAACAAATATTATCCATATTTCGTTGTAGAAGGCTCTACTGTGACTGTGAAATGTAGAACAGCAATAAAAACACCAACAACTTTTCCAACACTGAAAACTAGAAAAACCAAGTATTGATTTTGCAATGGAAAGTTATATTCGAAGCATGTCAAAATGCTTAAGGGCATTTATGAAATAGTTTTAAAGTACCCCCTCCCCAACCCGGGCATGTATTATTTTGGCTATCTGCTTAGAACCTTTTGTTTTCTAGCTCCTCCACACACATATTTTAAGTTATTTTACTTTCCAATAGTTTGAAGAAGTTTATTCCAGAAACGTGTCATGTCAACTGTCATATACGTATTCTTTACAGTGGGTGGACAAGTATGAGTTTTTTTTCTTCTTTTGCAGTCAACATGAGTTCAATGATTTGTCAATATGCAAATAATGTATCATACAAATGTATCTGAGGAAAGGTCAAATGACTCAGATATTATACGATTTCGTCTGTGATCATTCGTAAGCTAATTGCAACATATCTTGTTTGACTTGATCGGGCAACACGAACATTTTCTGGCTTCTGAATCGCATATAATATGCTCGGATGTCTCCCGACTACCTCGCGCGTTCGTCTAAACAAAACAAGACAGCAAAATCAGCAGAAATGTTTATTTTATTTTATATATTTTGTTACCAGTATCTTTTATGAGACCAGCACTGTAGGATTTTATATAATAAATAACATTCTTTAAAACCATTATTGTATTTTTTTGAGCTTACACAGGCCATGCAAGTATCAATAGATGTCCGTTGTCGTTAACTGTTTTACATTTTAATCATCTGCTGCAAAGTTTATCAACGAAATAGAACCACACTTCATAGGGATGAATCCTAGGAATAAGAAATTCAGATTTGTACTGATGAAGTTGATCATCCACGGAAAGTGGCTAGCAAACCTTTAGAAAATATTGACAAAAAATAGCAATAGAACTGCAGCATTTCGATATGCAAATTTCTTTTTGTCTTTTTTGTCAGATTTGTACTAAGGCCCCCGATTATATGGGGGCCTGAACCCTGGCGTCCAGGACCCTATGGATTAAGCTCTCAAACGGTTTTAATCTATGTGGCTTTCCAATCTATTGGTTAGGACCGTAGATGGTTATGGTTATAAACGTATTAAGGATTGTATGGTTTATTTTCATCCGTATTATTCATTACAACCTCTGATGGTTGTGTTTTATTCTCCAATGGTATCATCTGTCCATTAATCAGTGCTTCATTCACTGACATGGTTTATTAGATACATTAATATTTGAAATTTACAGTTCTTAAATAATGAAATTATGATTAAAATCAAGGAGCACCTTTTGTGAGGTTCGTGTTGCTCAATCTTTTCTTTTCTGTGTAGTGTTTTATAGATCATGGTTTGTATTCTTTTTTGTTTGGCCATTGTGTTGTCTGTACTTCGATCTACTGTTTCCGATTATGCCTTTGATATCTTCCATCTTTTATTATATTTACCAGTGGTAATATTATTCTTTATTAATAGCATAGCGTGTACAGTGAGCAGTATCGTTCAGATTGTATGAATTCAGCTTAAGACCTACATCATGTATGTATGCGTTATCTCCTTTATAAAAGATAGTTTTTACTGCGCAAGATATCAAGATAACGTTATCCCAATATAAGGATTAGGTGCAGGTGTTTGGAAATATATTTCAAATATAAAAAAATTGTTTTCCAATAAAATGGATATACTAGTATACGGTTTTTGCTTTAATGAAAGTAGAAATGTTGCTACAATGACCTATTTTAATTTCCGACTATCGTACTAAACACTGACTATCCTGCTTAGCTTGCTCCCAATAAACACTTACTATCCTGGTTAGCTTGCTCCCAATAAACACTGACTATCCTGGTTAGCTTGCTCCCAATAAACACTGACTATCCTGGTTAGATTGCTCCCAATAAACACTGACTATCCTGGTTAGCTTGCTCCCAATAAACACTGACTATCCTGGTTAGCTTGCTCCCAATAAACACTGACTATCCTGGTTAGCTTGCTCCCAATAAACACTTACTATCCTGCTTAGCTTGCTCCCAATAAACACTGACTATCCTGGTTAGCTTGCTCCCAATAAACACTGACTATCCTGGTTAGATTGCTCCCAAAGACTTTCCAAACTTTTGACTATTTAGAGCGTAGCGGCGAATTGTTATTACAAACACGCGTCATGCGAACTAAAATAGAAATCTAATAGACAATTATTGAAGGTACAATTATATACTAACATAATACGGATGGAAAGAAACCATAAAATCATGAATAGTTGGTAGCCAGTGGCTTAATGATAAAAATCGGGATCGTATGATAGTTTGATAAACCTGAACTGAGTTTCTGAGTTTTATTTCAATTTACAGCGAGGTACAGGCGATACGATTTTGTGTAATCGAGTGTGTGATATACATGATTGAAAATATTCGAAAAAATTGGAAGAAGTAGTTTGTACACTTGTGAAAAATGTACAAAATGCATGTCGTCGAAAAATAATAAATATCGCCGACAATTGTTTTAAAGTTGATAAAGTGATCAAATGTCTCATTGACTCGCGCCAGGTGGATGGTTTAATCCAGGTACTCCGACTTTCTTCGCCAATGAAACAGTCCAAACACCTCCGCAATACCACATACATACTGTTGAAAATAGTCTCATTTTATCTTTCAAAAAGTACTTTGGAAAATATCAACTACTTGTTGAAAAGTATTATGTCACTTGCGCCTATTTGTCGAATGATGGTATTGCCGATTGATTTTAATTCAATGTTGACCATTGCTTTGTTTCACTATTATGTCTTCCGTTGGGCTTCGTTCGGTCTTGTGTATTACCTAATGCTTAAACGATAGTTTAGACCTGTATCCCATCTTATTTTTAAATGATGGTTTTGGCTACCGGCCCTCTTTAATTGACCTAATATTATACATACTTCGGAGTCACGAAGATTAAATACATATATAGAATTCGAGATTACAGCGTTCTTTTGAACAGCGCTGTTCACATGGCCATGTTTGGTGGTTAGTTGCGTTTTACTTCCACGTGGAAAAAACTTACATGACGGCAACATTTCACTTATTGTACCAAGAGAGGAAAGTGTGCGGTCTTGCATATGTGGTTAGGTGGGGTCAATTTAGCATCTGTTTCTACTATATTAAGACTGCAATATGCAACTATTCCAACAGTGTTGTATTTTTTGTTTGGTTTTTTTTCCCTTCATTTTATGCTGACATGGATGCCATAGTGCACAAAGATAAGACAATGCAAACCTGACTTATTTGATGTTTCGAGAAACCAAAAGGACGGACTAACAAAATCAATGAGTCCTCTATCAACCAACATACTAAGGAACTATTTTGTTCAATTAAAACACTGTAATTACTAATTAATCATGTTTAATAAACTTATTTGGAAGGACTTTAGCTTGGGGACTTTTGTCATATCGGCAAACAAATTCATTGTTTAGCTTGGAAAAACGTAAACATGATGACTTTTGTCCTATATTCTACACTCATTACCTAATGGCTTTAAGCATTTTTATTAGCTTTACACTTTACGAATAAGTCAGCGATATAATACAACACGAATGTGATAATCTTCTTTGGGATTGACAAATTAATTATTTGTGGAACCCGAACCTAATTAGTCTTATATTACAGGATCTATTTTCGTGATTCGTTCATAAACATAGTGTAATCCTTATTAATCCTGGACATTTTTACAGAAATACTCATTTCAATCTCATTGGATACTTCATTTTGAAATAGAAATATTCCTTCTTGATGATACGTAATCGGATGTTTGGGGTCATAAAACTCGTTTTTCCCCGCCACTTTTTACTGAAGTGCTTGTACAAAGCCAAGAAAGTGAGCGGCCATGTATTTGTGTGTTAGGGGGTTATTGATTTTACTTCTATTCACTATTTTTCTATTGAAGTTTGGACGTGTTCCGACAGTGTGGTATTTTTTGTTTATAATTTTATCATTAATATGGCACTTGTCAATCTTTGTCTGATTAACTCTTTTTAATGACATGACTTGTCATCATTGTTTACAAACGCAACAATGATAATAGACTTTCAGATGGGGCATTATAGTCTTTTCCTTAAAAAAAATCTTGACAGGTCAAATATATAAACAAGTATGTTTTCATAACAACGGAAAGACCTTCATTGTGAGGTGAAAGGTTCACGAATGATGTATGAAATCTATCATTACAAAGGGGGGGGGGGGGTAGGTTTCTTTCTGAACAATTTCTTGGGAGAAATTTATAAGAAGCAAATATTTAATTTGAATTTAAAAAAAATTAAAGAAGGAAAACAATTGCAAAGATGTATTGAAGATCAGTATATAAAACAATTGGTTATCCCTTGGAAGGTCAATACCAGGGATTCGGGACCCTTGACCTCTGACTCCATTCATCATTTCCCACAGTTAGAGTAATTAATTGAATAATGTGCTTTATTATACTTTATGCAAATTTCTTACATGATCCATTCATTTCATTGGACAAGCGGAATTTGTTAATTTTCACTAACCTTTCATAAGCCTTGCCCATCCCTAGCAACATGTGATAATATTAGCAACGGGTGTTAATGCCTAAAATTAACACCCGCGGAGCCCGAAGTTTGCCGATCCAGACAAATTAACAGCCGAGGTTTACCGATTCTTATTTCCTCATCATTTCCGTTATCACCATTAATTCAGAGATATGTCAACAAACGCCATGACGAGCGCTTGACGGTTTGTTGTCGTCTGGTGATAACGGAAATGTCGCTATTGGTCTGTTGTCATGTCATATATTCCGATCCTATCATTCAACTCCCTTTTAATTGTTGCAATCAATATATCTTTCCATAAGCCCACTCCAAAGCAACATTTTACCATTTTTTATTTTGTTTTTTGTTTTATTTGTTTTGAGTTGTTTTTTGTTTTTTGTTTTTATTTTTGCATTGTTTTGTTTGTGTATATGTTTGGTTTCTTGTTCTTTTCACGGATATTGCTCATTTTAAACAATTGATCACTTAATTTTACCGACCGTACGCAAAAAAAATGTACACATGTACGTATCATTATTTGTAGTTTTGCTTGTATCCATAAGAAAAATATGACAGGCACCTGTACAAAATGTATGATATTGTGTACCCTAATTTACTTTTGCCTAGAGAGTTTCAAACATCAGTTCAAAATCAATTTGTTAATCTCAGGTCTTCAAGTTTGATGCACAGTATAATTCGTCACAGCAATTCATAATGATATATTTTTTGTACATTCATCATAATCAGCATTTAATATTTATATTAATTGTGAAAATTATTGTAGTCATATTTGACTCTAGTACGATGTCAAATTCAATAGTTTGTTGTTTAGGTTTTAGATGTTCTCGTTGTCAGATACTTGTCAACTGATGATATTTTCGAGTCTGATATGGGTCTCGGATGATATCCGTTATGTCTAATACATAGCTTTGATTTTAAGAACATTTTTTTCACAGAGTGTACAGAGTTATAACGCGGCGGTGTTGGGGTCACTTTTAATAAAATTGGGTACGGTGTGCAGCCGATGTTTGAAAACCACCTCCATGCATATATTCCCTCAGATTGAAAACCCAGCACATTCAATCATTAGTAATATATGAAGGGGGGATAAAAATCCGTAAATTGAAGAAGGACAGACAATGCAATGGCCAGAATTTAAAAAAAATAATAATCTGTAAAACACTACACAGAAAACTAAAGATTGAGTAACACGAACCCCACTGAAAACCGATGGTAAACTCAGGTGTGCCGGAAGGGTAGGCAGTTCCTACTCCACACATAGTAAACTCAGGTGCGCTGGAAGGGTAGGCAGTTCCTACACCACACATGGTAAACTCAGGTACGCTGGAAGGGTAGGTAGTTCCTACTCCTCACATGGTAAACTCAGGTAAGCTGGAAGGGTAGGCAGTTCCTACACCACACATGGTAAACTCAGGTGCGCTGGAAGGGTAGGCAGGTCCTACACCAAACATGGTAAACTCAGGTACGCTGGAAGGGTAGGTAGTTCCTACTCCACACATGGTAAACTCAGGTACGCTGGAAGGGTAGGCAGTTCCTACACCACACATGGTAAACTTGGGTGCGCTGGAAGGGTAGGCAGTTCCTACACCACACATGGTAAACTCGGGTGCGCTGGAAGGGTAGGCAGTTCCTACACCACACATGGCAAACTCATGTACGTTGGAAGGGTAGGCAGTTCCTACTCCACACATGGTAAACTCAGGTACGCTGGAAGGGTAGGCAGTTCCTACACTACACATGGTAAACTCAGGTGCGCTGGAAGGGTAGGCAGTTCCTACACCACACATGGTAAACTCAGGTGCGCTGGAAGGGTAGGCAGTTCCTACACCACACATGGTAAACTCAGGTGCCCCGGAAGGGTAGGCAGTTCCTACTCCACACATGGCACCCTCCGTGTTACTCATGTAACAAACCTGGTGACACGTCTTGAATTTGCAAAGGACCGAACCGCGATTACGACAAACGAAAACATATCTGTGGTAATTTTTGCAGTTATTGGTGACCAATTCATATATTAGATTAACATTCAGGTGCATGGCAGAAAATTACATAATAATCAAAAGACCGAAGATGACCACATCTCAATTTCATACTTTAGAGGGTTAGTTTATTAAAGAAAATCTTATAGAAGAATTTGTCTTTGCAATATCGAAACTGAGGGTTGTAGAAATAGGACGTATTTATATATTCTAGCTTAGCAATCATCACCCATTGATGTTATTGAAGTAGAATAATTACTGCCCAGTTATATATATAAAAGCTTAATATGTAAACCCATTCCAACGGCATGTCTGTATATCTTTATACATTAACTGAAATAATGAACACGATCTTCCAGAACCAGGGGAATTATTCAAGTTATATTCAGGACGAGAGCAAGTTCAACAATATCTAAAATGATACAGAAATGATGGAGTAATGGGACAACCCTTGCAACGACATTTGAATGCCACTGGAAAAGTAGAGGGAACGAAAAAAAAATAGCCTTTCGTAGCGGCTATGCAATGCGCCTACTCTTTTATTCGAAATAATTAACGCTCAGGTAGCGTAGTAATATACAATCTCGTTATCCACTATATGGTCCACGACGACGATCAGTGTTTCCGTATTATATATAACCTGACAACCACTCATCGAAAGGACACGCCAATCCGACAAATTTGGGGGAATGCGCTGGGAAGTTCTGTGAGTTAAACCGATACACATGAAATAACGTTTACAATATTATAAAGGGCAATCATATTAATGAAAAGGTGTGTATACAGGAAGGATAATCGTTACTGTATCCATCTTTCATACGCGATACTATTGTGAAAATAACTTACTGTATCCATATTTTTATATGTGATGCTATTGTGAAAATAACTATGGTTAATGCAATGCATAAGTCTCCTTTAATTATACGAAGGGGTCTATAAATAACATTCATTCACTTTCCGTGTTTTAATGTAGTAAGTAATTTTCAAACATCTGACATCCAGTAACAATAAATTTAATGATAGATTTATGAAAATAAAAAGAATCCATAGATCGCGGGGTTTTTGTCCATAACGTTAGTTTAACCCTGTCATTGTGTTTGTTTATCATTTAATTGCCCCCCCTACACACAAAAAAAATATATGACCATATAAATGTGGCATAAAGAAAAAGAAACCAAGTGTAAATGTTCCAGACCATACGCGTACGGTCTGCCTAGTTTTAAGAGATTATCGAGGCTTCAAAAATATTTTACAGATCAACGTTATTCGAACCTAAAATATATTTAAGAAAGTTAATTATCGTAATTGTACAATTTAGAAATAAATCTAATGTAATCTATTACAAACGTACATGTCCTGAATTTAGCATGTTCGTAATAAGTGAATTCTGCTCACTCGCAGTTAACAAAATAGTTTGAAATTGAAGCGGTATTTGGTCAAAAAGCTAATGATGGTATTTGTGTAGGTTCACAAGAGACTGACGAGTTCATTGACGAAGGAAAGGTCGAATACATGTTTGACACAAACGGAGACTTGCAGAGTGGTTTACGGACAGACAATGGGACTGACTCACAGACAGAAACTGAGACCGACTCACAGACAGAAACTGAAACCGACTCACAGACAGAAACCGAGACTAACTCGCAGACAGATATCGAGACGGATTCACATACCGATGAACAGATAGGTTCACAGACACGAACTGCGACTGACGCACAAATTTAAACTGGCAGTGCCCGCGGGGATTCGATGGTCGACTTAAGCTGATCACAGACTAACGTGTTTTCCGTTATGGCTGACGTACATGTACAACCGACCCGAAAACAAAGACGAACTGAAACGACGGAAATATCTACTGAGACTTACGATGTTACAGTCTAATGCAAAAATTGAAAAAAGTAGTTTTGTAACCGTCAGAATACCTATTGTTGATAAGGCATTTGGTAATGTACCACGATTATTGTGTAGGGTTGATGATATTATTGGTAAAGATGCAAGTTTGTACAAATTATCATATCAATTTGGTGTGTTAAATTCATGTTATGATATGGGTGATATAGAGCTTTTGACACGTAAAGTTGAAACTTCGCATTGGGAAACAGAAGAAATTTCTCTGCATGCTGCTGCAAAACAAGCAATTTTTTCTCTTGCAAGCAAAAGATGTAAATGCAAGTGAAAATGTATGAACAAAACATGTAAGTGTAGAAAGTCCGGCGTTCCTTGTAGCAGCAAGTGTCACTCTGGGCGTGCATGCGAAAATGTGATTCAGGTAGACAATTAAAATTGCATTTTAGTTCAAAAACTGTTTACTTTTCATGAGGTGAGGGTGTTTTGTTTAAAGTAATAATAATTATGATAAATGTAATTTGTAAAACTCAATAAAAGTTTATGATATGTTTCTATTGAAAAAAACCCATATGGTCTAAATACCCGTATGGTCCAGCTCGTACTAGACCGTATGAGTATACTCGTACGGTCGGACCGTACGAGTATACTCATACGGTCCAAATACGCGTATGGTCTGGAACATAAACACAACAAAACGACTTACCGTTGCAATTATTCTTGAATACATCGTAATTATAGTACATAAAGGCAACGCCAGTCCGAATACTAACATGAAAATGTTGAATGAAGTAGAATTAATATCACTGCCATCCATTTTCAGTGAACACGTTATGTTATATCCTTCAAGTTGATATCTGTTCCAGCCTACAAGTGGCAAACAAGCTATAACTAATCCATATAAGTGGCATCCAAGCAACAAATACAAACATACTCTTTTCGTCACCATGTTTCGTGATTCATATCTAATCACTATATACTTCTCTATTGCCATAGCCATCAAAGTTGCTATTATTGCAAGACCGAGAAAAACTATTATAAAGGAATGAAACTGGCAAACAGAATCTCCAAAAATCCATTCTCCTCTCACGCTGGTTGCTGCTGTAAATATAGTTCCCAAGGTAGATATCAGAAATCCGTTGATGCACATTGACGCGATGAATGTGTTGTTTACATTCTGCAGCCGTTTATTGACTAATATTACATATACTATAGAACCATTGACCGTACAGCCAAAGAAAGTCACACAAAACATAACAAATGCTATAAAATAAAATACGTCATTCATTTTGTATATTATTCTCTCTTTCTAAAATGGCCATTTTCTGCTGTTGACATCCTTCAGCTTTGTTGTGGTAAATACAATGAATATGCTTACGACTATCATTGTCTTCAGCAGGCTTCCTGTTATTATTGTTAATGTATGCATCTGTAAAATATAATATAATATAATTAGCATGATGTTAAAACTATTAAAACATTTAAATAAAATAATAAATTGAAAAAAAAAAAAAATAACATCAAAAAAATTTGAACTAATAATAACCTGATTTTGATATTAATGAACATACTTATCAACTTGTAACTACTTTTAATTCCTATACATTTGTGTTTCTAACTATCGATTCTTATGGCTTATCACAGAAACATAGTAAGTAAATGTGATTATCATAGTGATAATTATAGTAGCTCCACAAAGCATAAAATGGTGACTGATAGCATAGGAAATATCACAGAGAATTGTGGGTGTTTAATTAACACTGTCAAGAGTTTTTGTAACGAAGGTATAATTGGATGAATTCTGTTACTACATGTATAAGCTAACAACTTAAACTAAATAAAATGCAAAATGTTACTGTATAACTTGTATTAAAATATTGCAATGTATAGAAGAATATGTACATAAATACGATATACTCTAATAATACAAAAAAATACTGTCATCTCCGTAAAGTGTATCACAATGTCACATAAAAATACGGCGTCCGTATTAAGTGCCTTTCGGTTTCCAACTTCTTTTATCAATTCATACACAACCGTTTATATAATTATAATGTACATGACACATGCCGAAAATAGTAAATACAATTAAATTGACACAATAAATACAATTGATTAATTTGAACAAAGAGTGACAAGTTTCAAAAGCAATCGGTCTAGTGACAATCAGATGCACTTTTCTAGTGACAATCAGATACACATTTCATACTAAATTAGGTCTGTGTTATAGAGTCTTTACAGGATACTAGAAGACATTAATTATTGTATGTTTGGTTGAAATTGTACCAGAGGAACAGAGCATCAAGGTCCAGACTGAAGAATGGGTAAGTGAACAACCATATCAAAAATATTTCAAAATATATGCGACAAAAGTTGCAAAAACGTAACTTTATGTTGTTTCATTCAAAATTTTACTATTTTCATCAGTATATTGTAAAAAAAAACTATAAGTGCCTTGATCTTAGTTTTTGCTATATTATTAAAGAAAATTGTCTTATCTTTGCTTTGCAAGTTGTTGCAAGCAAATATGATGATTGGTTGCAGAGTTATGACAAAAATATGATGATTGGTTGCAGAGTTATGACAAAAATGCAAAGACCCTGATCGTTATGAAATTTTCATTATCAATTTTAAGCTTGTTCAGAATAAGAAAAAATAGGAGAAAAATGAAGAAAAAGTCATATATTAAGATGTTTTCTGTTTACTTACTCATGTCTTAACTGAGAATATCTCTCAAAATTAGGTTGGAAGAGTTTTTTCCTGAGTAAAATGGGTTATATATTAGATTGCCGAATTTTGTTAGAAAGTGTCTTGTCCGTAGACATGCATTATCTTATAATAGTAAACTGAAAGTGTAATGACATTTCTGTTGCAATGCTGAGAACTTGTTATTGAGTAGATATGATAACATGGTAAGCCATCATTTTTACCATCACTATTATACCTCAGTATTGGGCACAAAGTCCAAAATGTCTTGTCCGTAGACATAATTTAAACTCTTATTCTAGGCAATTAATGGTCAATATGTTCCATTAATGTATTTAATTCATGATCAGTCATTGTATTATCACACTGAACTAAAATATACATGGCAATAATGGAAAATGTAAAAAAAGTCATGAATGTTCAGCGAAAAAAATTAGATACCATTTAATTCTACTGCTCTATTCTTAGTTGTTTACTGACTTAAAATGTTGAATAAAACAAATAAATGAACAACTTTTTCTTAATCTTAAGTAGTATGTTGTATATATATATTTCGGTCGGTCATATTTTTTCCACATCATAAGATACATACAGATTGGTTTCTGTTAATCGACCACTTTCTTCGTACTTGAGCTAAGGACAGTTTATTGGGTGTTTTTCAAATGTAAACATTCCTGTTTACATTAATTAGATAGCGGAAATCTTTTTTTTTTTTTTTTAATAACATAATACTTTATTGTTTGACTCGCCTGTTAACAAAACACCTTAGATGCCCAGGTAAGCATAAAATAATCTAAGGTTCCCTGTTTTACAATAGATCTCTTACCCAGGGTTAGAGTCCACATGATCCCATTTCAAAAATACAACTAAATTTATCAATTATAAAATCAACATGTAAGTCAATCTATATAGGCATTTTATGATATCTTCAACATATAACATTTACATACATGCATTGTACTCGTATATTATAACTACTTACTAATTAATCACTGATAGAATTGTCAAGATTTTGGTTTTATCTATTGTATCATTACAATTGGTCGTTAGCAAAATTTTTAGTTCAGATTTTAAAGTATGTTTCCATATATTACAAAGAACATTCTGATTGATGTGAATTTGGTCATATTTAACTTTGTTTCTTGCCTTCCAAATAGACCACTTAGCGGAAATCTTAATGTTGCTACAAGTAATAATATATCAGATCGTTTGATTAAAACATATGGAAGGTGTCACGCTGATATTGCTTATGAACTACAATTATATTAAAGACATGGTAAATACACCACAGGGGGTAACATTAATTCTTGGCATATAATACAATATCTATCTTTTGTTCCCTTCATCTTCATGTTATTGCAAGAAGTGCACTTGCATTGAACTATGTTTTCTTTCTGTCATTATAATATGATTCATTTACGTTCGGTAGTAGCGTGGCAGAAAATATATTGACGTAAAAAAAAGAAAGGATGGACCATATGTTATATACAATTTTAATTCCATACCATACATCAAAAATACTATTCAATTTCCGTTACAGACGTGCTCATATCTTGTTTCAAAAGCACTTAAAGCTTTGTAGTTCAACCACAACAGACGTATCTGTGATGGCAATGAGTATTAAAGAAATAGAATAACAAATCATACACTTCATGACTGCATTGTTCATGAATTGTGCCAATACCAACAACAAAAGACCAATACACTATGTACCAACTAAAGGCGTTCATCTTTACTTGTAATGGGCACTAGATTAGATATCTGCGTTTTTATTGTAAACGACGTCTCACTGACGTGATGACGTGTACAATGGCGAATTCTATATTATGTGTTTTTCTATTAAGGTGTTTGGTTTATGAGGTCTTTTATGAATTAAACTATCCAACTTATCCCAGATGTCTTCAATTAGATTTAAATGCGATGGTTTGGATGGGCATAGCATAACATTGGTGTTCTGCTGCTGCAAAATTAAATTTCATGACTCTAGCAACATAGCAATCACAAATTACAACATAGACTTTGTGTTCCGTTTGTCGTTACATTTTGTATCACAATTCGGTTTTGTCCTCTTCCGTGACGTATCACCGGGTTTGAGACAAGAGTAGCGCCACGGGAGGTATATGTGAAGTAGGAACTGTTCACCCTTCTGGAACACCAGAGTTCAATCCCGGTTTTTAGTAAGGTTCCTGTTGGTCAATTTGTAGTTTTCTGAGCAGTGATTTATATATTTTTGTTTGTCCTTTTTGTCTTTTGTTTCTCGCTTTGTGTCATTGCATTGTTTGTCCTTTTTGTCTTTTGTTTCTCGCTTTGTGTCATTGCATTGTTTGTCCTTTTTGTCTTTTGTTTCTCGCTTTGTGTCATTGCATTGTTTGTCCTTTTTGTCTTTTGTTTCTCGCTTTGTGTCATTGCATTGTTTGTCCTTCTTCGATTTGCGGGTTCTGATAATCCCTTTGGTATCTTCAAACTTTTCCTGCAAAAAATGCACCACATGTACTATACTGCAGTGATGGGCAGTAACTAGTAACTCCCACTTCCTATCCCCTCCCATTATCCCATCACTTATTTTTGGAAACAACTTTCTACCAAAACCGTAGATTTGGAAATTTTGACGTCGGGATATTTTGGTGTGTCTAATTTTGGTGTTTTTTTTCAATTTGATATGCTCAATTTGGGCACCCTGAGAAACAGATGATGTTATGTGTGTAATTGCATATAATTCTGTTGTTCGAGATTCAACGTTGAAAGGAAGACATTGTATTGCTACTAAAATAAAAAATAAACAAAAAAAAACATCAAAACATTTAATTACAATGTATTACAAATCTCTTAATCTCAAATCCCGCTGGCAGTACAGAAATGTGCATATTAATTTGGTTTATTCCCCGAACGCCTACTCGAGTAAAACAACACCTAATTAAGAAAGGGGATTAGGGGGCCGTCTAAGGGGTGGGATATTTGAATGTCTACCTGTAAATTTTAGGATAGTTATGATACATTTATTTGAATTAAATAAATAATATAACAATATATTGCAGATATATCTCTTAATTCAGCAAAGTATGATTAAAGTGAAATACAAACAACTTTAACATGTTAAGTCATTAAATTTCAACAAACATAGATCTATATGAAGACAGCACTAATATGAAATTTCTTATCAACATTTATAAAAGAAATAGCACTGTACTGGAATGAAACTTGATACTATAAAAGTTTTATACATTACATATATCTAAGCATAGAAACACATTTCAAATCATTAAACTATTATAATTATGCAAAAAATTCAAATTCATTCAAAAGTCTACAGGATAATAACATCTACATAGAAATGAAATGAAGTACAAGCATCAGGTGGAGTAACTCGGAAGCTGAGTTTACATTGTTTAACTTTTTCTGACAGCTTGGATCTGTTCAACAATCTATGACATTTTGAGTTGCAGAGCTGACATTGAAAATGCAATAACTCTCAGCTGATTTTGTTTGAATCTGATAATTATCTATCATAATTATACTTAACAAGTTGAATAATTAACTCTTTTTTCAAATAATTAAATGTATTATTCGTTTGACAAGTGAAAAATTAATTTGTTGATCAAACTTAGATATAATAGAGCGTGTCCATCTTAAATTTTGTAAACTCTAACTCCATCTGAAGAAATATACTCCAAGCTTTATGATTTATGGTGAGCTAGGTGCTTGCCCTATGTCTGTATATATCCAAACACGCATTGTATTTTTGGTCAAAGTTGGTGAACTGTGAAAATAGTAAATTGTCAAGTATTATTTATAAATACGCATATTTACAGCATACACAAAATGGTTTGGAAATGCCTTGGATAAAAGCTGTCAAAAATATATTAGATAGTTGTGGTTTTAGTAATATATGGGAAAATCAAGGAAATTTTAATTCAAAGTGGCTTAGTTTAAGTTTAAAACAAAAACTATTTGATCAGTTTCAGCAAAAATGGCGTTCTGACATGAATAATTCATCAAAAGGGTTATGCTATAAAAAATTTAAGGATTGTTTTGAATTCGAAAATTATCTAAATTTACTTGATGACAAAGACAGACAGTTACTTTGTAAATTTAGGACATGCAATCGTAGATTGCCTATTGAAATTGGTCGATGGCAAGGCATTGAGAGATAAAATAGGATATGTAACATATGTGATAAAAATGAGATTGGTGATGAATTCCATTATGTACTACGCACTTCACGACGATAGACGACGTCTATTGGATTCTACCTATTTGACTAGAGTTAATATTTTAAAATTTGCTAATTTATTCCAATCTAGAAATAAAATTAAGTTAAGACGCCTTTGTAAATTTATCAAAATAATTTTTTCAAAAACACGTCCTCCTGGTTAGTCACCTCTCTTTCCTTCATTGTTGTGTGGTTTTTGTTTTTGTTTTTGTTTTTGTTTTTTTTATTGTGTTATAACCATCCTCTTGTCATGTGCGTGTAAATATTGATATTGAATGTTTGTATTTATCTCTGTACCATTGTAATGCATTGGTTTATGAGAATAAAGAATCTTGAATCTTGATCAACGATCAACAACGGGACTGTTGTTATTCTAATGACTCATAAAGGTGCTTAATTTTAAAACAACGATAAGCTGACTTATCTATAACAGGTGTGAACAGAAATTTGAGGAAATTGACAACTACACAGTGAACACTAATTATGTTCTTATCGTTATCATCCGCGAATACCGGCAAGGTTCATGTATAGACACACTTTCATGTTTTTATTATCGTGCAAGGTCCAGTTTTCGCGGGGGTTCTCTTTTCGTGGATTTTCAGTAAGTCTCGATATTTCGATCGTGACGTCACATTTACGAGTGGTTTAACTGTATCTAGGAAGTGGAACATCGCTGGTGTTTATTTACATTTGCTGTATAATATGCGGTCAAAACAGGTAAATTTATGAATTTTTTAACAAATTTTACTATTACCAAATTTGGCCTATGTTTAATCATCCAGAAATCAGGTTTCTGCAGTCAGAATTCCAATGTTTACATCTGTATGCGCGCGTGCGTATTTTTAGTCACTGTATAAATTTGAGGCCAATGCTATTTTTGTGATTTTCATGGCCTTTCATGACAGTTTGAAACATACCCACGAAAAGTGGACTCTTCCGGTCCCCGAATGTTGTTTATACCGCTTCACTATTATTGTTTATTATTGTATTTAATTGAGCATGTATTTTTCTGAGGATATGTCGATGAAAGGGTGAGATATCAGTGTTAAAGGTAAGCAATTACATATTTTATTTTATTTGTTGATTTTATTGTTATTTCCACGAAAAGTGGACACACGAGGATATTTATTTTTGCTAAAACAAAGTAATTGAATGGAAAAATAAATATATTAACACATTTACCTGTAACTTGTGCTGTAGGAAATTGTAATAACTGCCTTGTCAACTTTTAATAACTACATTGTCAACTTTTAATAACTGCATTGTCAACTCTTTTCGTAATTGTTATTTGCACTGGTGACATTGGTTCATTACCGGTAACAATGACTGATTTTTTGAGTTTTAATTTTTGGTGTTAGGTTTATTTTGGCGTGTTTAATTTTAGCACTTTCATGAGAGGCACCAAATTATAAATACACTAAAATAAAACTACATCCAATATAACAAAATTTACGATAGTTTTAATTCATGATTGTATTTCTTCTCCAAACTTCTTGTAGCAATTAGGCTACAATAGCTCTTAATGGCCACAGGGAATGACTAATAATGAGTATTTGTTGGTTGCTTAAATTGCAGTGATAAATATGTCATGCACATTCAGGACGAGTTCAATAGTGCTCCACTAGTGACACCCGTCGTGTTACTTTTGCTACAAACCGGTGATAAGTAATGAATGAGGAAACGACCTTAAGTGTTATCATTTTCAAAGCGGATAGTTGGGTATATATTATCTGTATATATATACACTCCGAAAAAAGTTAAGCACCACCCTATATTTTTATCGATATATTTTTTTTACATCAATACTGTTAAAACAATAAAATAGATATCACCATTTTTCTTACACTTCTTAAAAGACTACACCAAGGGCTCTAAAATTATCAATCTACGAAGTATTTATCATCCTGAAAGACGTGACTATGACGTGGCAAAAATGGGGTTCAAAACAGGCGCTGAAAAAACGTAAAACCAGTTTGTCTTTGATGGAAGTTTTTAACATTGCATTGAAATGCAGAGTCTTCAGATTTTAAGAACTTTTAAATGCATATATTGTGCATATGTGCAAGGCATAAAAATCAATAACGAGTATATCCACCGCGTTTATTGTGAAGTTTTGTAACACGCCTCGTCATGCTGCTTCGCACAAGACGCCTAAGCCGTTCTTGGGGGGAACTGTTGCCACTCCTGTAAGATAGCAGTTCTTAATTCGTCAATATTTTGACATTTTGGATTGCGTTGGTTAATTTTTCGGCCAATAAAGTCCCATACATGCTCTATAGGGTTCATATCTGGCGACATCGCAGGCCACGGAATTGTCTGAACAGCCTCTTGCTGTAAAAAATGTTGTACAATTCGGGCCCTATGTGTCCTAGCGTTGTCGTCCATGAACATTGGCCTGTCAACCAACGCATGATTGTCGAAATGGGGGACTACGCGTGGAGCGAGCACATTGTCAAGGTATTTTTGGCCTGTCAGATTACCACCAAGAACGTACACGTCCAACTTACAGTCAAATGAAAAACAACCCCAGACAGTTACACCCCCACCCCCAAAAGCAGTTGTGCCCAAAATGTGGTTGTTCTGAAATGAAGTGTTTCGTTGGCGCAAAACCCTTGTATGACCGTCGGTAGGGCGTAACAAAAACGACTTTCATCAGACCAGTGGACCCGTCTCCATGTGCGAATAGTCCACCCCAAATGAAATGATCATGTGACCAGTCATATCGAGCATGGCGATGACGTAGTGTCAACTGTGGACGTTTTATTGGTCGTCGCGCTCGCATTCCCTGATGGTGGAGGCGTCTGATTACAGTGTGTGTGCTCCAAACGCTAAATTACCACGAAGTGCACCAGCTGTACTAAACGGCCGTTGCCGCGCACGTCTGGATATGAGCCGGTCCTCTCTCTGCATCGTTTTGCGAGGTCTACCTGCACGTGGACGGTCAGTAACATTCTCCATTTGACGAAAACGCTGCATCAGTCGTACAATGATGGAATGGTTAACCGTGAAGTGGTCTGCCACCCTTCTATGGCTAAAACCACCGTTATGCATGCCAACAGCTTGCCACCTTTCTGGTATGGTTAATGTTCGCAGCACCATACCAAAACAATAGAAAATGAAACTTAAAGCTCTACACAAAAAAATCAGCTTTCGTTCGCAAACACAAATGTTAAAAAGTACACGTGGCACTTTACACACCCTGTCATATACACATAAATAAACATCGATCAATAACCTGTTTCACAGATAAGTAAGTATGTGTGTACAGGTAACGAAAACAGCAAACCGATTTGAAATAAGTTCATTATTAGAAAAGATATTATTGAAACAAGTCAGTTGGTGCTTAACTTTTGTCGAACTGTATATTTTATGAAAATTGATTTGAAAAAAATTGAAATTTTATGAAATTTTGAATTTTTTTGGGTATACGATATAGGGTATGCGATATAGGCTTGGGACAATCATTGATAATGCATATGCAACACACCTGTATTTTAATCTAAATATATGATATATACAGATTAATACATGGGCATTTCCATATTGGCCTGGTTATCATCCCGAGACACCCATATTGGCCTGAGACGAAATCGAGGGCCAATATGGGTCGAGGGATGATAACCAGGCCAATATGGAAATGCCCATGTATTAAACTATTTATTATATACTTCCGACATCTGCAGTCGTAAACACCGGAAGTTGTTTATTTTGTCTGAAATGCACGAGGGGCACCTACTAACCGGTTATTTTCCCGGGGTGTGAAAATATGGACAGTTTACTTCCGGTCATATTGGTCATACAAAAATGCCTTTATTTCAACTAAGTATGTAATAAATACAGATTAATACATGGGCATTTCCATATTGACCTGGTTACCATCCCGAGACACCGATATTGGCCCGAGACGAAGTCGAGGGCCAATATGGGTAGAGGGGTGAAAACCCAGCAAATATGGAAATGCCCATGTATTAGTTTTAGTTACCATATAAAAAATGGTTGGTTATGTGTAAATACCTGGAGGAGGAGCTAAAATTCACGAGAAAGCTCTGCTTTCGAGTGACATTTATAGCTCCTCCTCCAGGTATCTTCACATAACCAATCATTTTTTATTTGGTAAATGACATGTACCTGAGATTAATTTGACGTCCTAAGCGGCTCGCGCTTTGCAAAAACCGCCAAATGTTTCAGTTTTCTAGTGAACGTCTGCTAAGTAAAATGGAAAGTCACGATGGTATGGAAATAGACTTTTTAAATTTTGACGGTCAGTAATATCATACGATTGACGACATATTAATGGAACGCTTTCACAAATATGCAATGACATAGAAAATTACCATGAAACGTCGCTCAGGCTAGATGATATCACACTTTCACAAGCTTTAGATCGGTATGAGGTGGATGCCGCCATGGACGACGTGCTAGATTTGCAATCGGATTAGAAGTCGAACAATAAAAGCGTTCTTCCTTTGCTGTTTTACTCTGTATTGACTGGGGCTTTGTCTCGTGTACATTTACTCTCCATATCCTTTCAATTTGTTCTTATATTAAGCGTTTTTTTTTTTATTTCAATTTTCTAATAATAATTGCTAACGCTTTGATTGAGTGAGTACAACTTTCTTTATAAGTCCCAAAAAAATATACCTGACTTTCCGAAAATCAAGGTGTTTTCGTCGAGGTCCGCGCTTCTGTTCTAATCACAATAGATTTCCCGAAAATCTAACTGTTTTCATTGTCGACAAATTCAAATATTCAAAATTATTTAAATGTCTGTAGTAAACGTCAAATAAATTAATATTCCATTTTTTTTTGTCTTTAGAGTTAGAGGATTTGTTTAGTACAAGTTTCTACGTCAAGTTAGCGGTCTTGAAAATTTTGAACTGGTTTTCTGGTTTCTGATTGGTCGACCAATAGTGTGCACTGAATTCTTTTCATAGGTTATGTGTAGATACCCTCACACTTTTTCAATAGAAATTTATTTTCAACTATGGTATATAACTATTTATTACATACTTCCGACATCTAGAAAAGAGACATCCATATTTGCCCGGGCCGATATGGAAATGATCTTGTAGTAATTCAATAACCGGTTATTTTCCCGGGTGTGAAAATATGGACAGTTTACTTCCGGTCATATTGGTCATGCAAAAATGCCTTTATTTTAACTAAGTATGTAATGGACAGTTTACTTCCGGTGATATTGGTCATGCAAAAATGGCTTTATTTTAACTAAGTATGTAATAAAAATATATATACTCAACAGGTGGTTCCATTAAATGTTGACATATAATATTAAATCTATCTTTTGTTCCCTTTATCTCGATGTTATAGAAAGTAGCGCACAATAATATCAAAATATAAAGAAAAGTTAACATCCATAATTATCAAATTGAGAAGGAGTGATGTCTAAAAGCGCGAAGGGTTGAGGCAAATAACTCCTCATCAATTTGACAGTTATGTATATTGCATTTTCAGGAAGGAGATAATGGTATTATTATTCTGCACTAAATCACCGAGAAGCAGCAAATCAAAGCTAAAGAATAGAAATGTGTTTGTATATAGAACGAACTGTGTAAATAATCTAATTCATTTCCAGTTTTTTTATATACAAAAATTGCTAAGCGTAAAATGACGTCCTTTTTTGTTTACTACATGACCGCCGATGAAAATAACTATACATGTAGTTATTAATTAGTTCGACTTACAGTTATGAGCCAAATTAAAACAGTTATTTTTCGCTGCGTGCACATTTCTTACGATTATTAACGCTACCTGTAATATACCGTGGGAATAATTAGTTATTGGTGGACACCGACAAAAAATGGTAAAATAACAGAGTTATTATAGTTAAGTATAGTAATAACAAAAAATGTAAAATAAAATTTAACAAACAAAATGGAAATATTGGAATGTTCTATAACAAACTATTTTGTGGTTTATTCCTTCTCTAAAAATCTGTAAGCATCGTACTAAAATGAAGGTATAGCTAATGTGAAAACAATTATTTTATTCATTGGAATTATGACATATGGCTTCGTACATGATATACACATGTACTCGAAGCTATATCAATAAAATATTACATAGAGTCAAGGGTAAAAACAAATGCCAATGTGTAATATAAAAAGAGAAGGCTTAGAATGCAAAATTATACATCGACAAAAGCCACTTTTGTCAAGCTGTTGCTGAAAATTCGGCCCCATGGCTGATCAGCCATGATTTTTTTGTTCGATCCCCAAGTCTGTTACAAAGAGTTGTTGGGCTCTAGTCAGGGAGTGTAATGCCCCAGTGAGTTCGCCATCGCGCATCCTCTTTCCTCTAATCGTCTACTGACAAAATAATATCAGCCTGGCATTTGTCGTAAATCTTAGCGGTTTGACCATTTTTCCTACAGCACGGACGAGTAGGTACAGTGCGTAAAACCGATTCTCAGATTTTAAAAGTCATGAATCAAGTACCATAATCATGTGGTCCAAATTAGATAATATAGTGAAATTCGTCAATACTGTTTGGGTGTGTCCGCGAGGTGGTGATCTCTGGCAGTCTGTATACTGCATCGTCTAAGAATGGTATCAACTACATGTATATCATCGAAAGTTCAGATAAATCTACTGCAGACTGGTACAGTTCTTTCCAAACTGATTCATCCTTTCGTTCAGGTCGTAACATCTCAACAATATTCTTGCATTTTTTTTACCTTCAACCAGATAGATGAACGGTACGATGTAAAAAATGCTCCGATACTACCAAAGCTATTATAAATTGAAATCTCATGATCGATGCAAGCTATTGCCCGGCCTTATCATCCCTAAGGCTTTGTAACTGTTCTAATTAAGCACCGCGTTTCACAAAGAACGCGTAATTTTATCAATTTTTCTATGTTTTCATTGGTAGTTGCATCGAAGTCCAGTTATTCAAACGAGAGAGCAACTTCTTGAACCGTTGACATCACATTTCGAACAGACTTATCATAGGGCGTTTTTATTGCAAAGAAACCAGTTTGAGTTTGGTTTTCCGGTTTAGAAACTGGTTCGAAACTAGTTCATTGGTTTGTCTTTTGTAATAAATAGATGGTTTTATACATATAAATAAAAATGGCTGACTTGTATGTGATCAATATTTTAATGCAATATATATATGAACAAGTATACAGTTTTTTTTTCAAAATAGCATTACAATCAGTTACATATTTTAAACTTTTTAAAGTTTCATGCTTGCGTCAGACAAATTTGCAAGACAGCAATCTTTTAACCCTTCGTGTAGACTTTGCAGTCAAAAAGGGCTCATTAAATCAGTTGAACATAAATTACTATCATTGGTACATCATGAATTGTCATTAAATTGCTCTAAGCAATCAAACTGTTCGAGACAAATGTTGAACTCCAAAATCAAAACGTCAGCGGTCGCCATTTTGAACAGATGTCAAACCGTCGAAACCACACCCGGAGGTGGTTTGATAAGTTTTGGAAACTAGTTTCAGTTTAACGCCGATAAATAAAAAAAAAACGGTTTGGGTTTAAAACTGGTTCAAAACCAGTTTGGACAATAAATACCAAGTTTGAAAAACCGAGTTAAAAATAAAACTGGTTTCTCTGGAATAAAAACGCCCTCTATAGCTATGTACTATATGTAATAATTAATAATAAAACAGCGGGATTTACAATGAACGGAACGTACATTACCCTAGAACAGTATGAAATAATCTTGCCTGAAGATCATTATATTTTGCATACATATTACATATTGGCAACCCCGTCCTAGCCTTGGCACTCATATTCGTAATATTGATACCCACATGCAGCTTCAAGAGTTTGAATCAATATATAGTTCAGCAAAATCAAGAATGTTTCTCCTTAATAGATATTTCATTACAGACATGTTCCCTATCCAGATAACGGAAGCACACGATACTTACTGACGGTTCTATGCATCTGCTATAAGAGTGAAACATTACTGGTGTTACAGTTATCAACGATCGAAGTTCGAATTTGATTTCCTATTACATTAATAATTTCATTCTGGATACTGGATATCAGGGGGGGGGGTTATATTTCGCCCTATTAGTATTAGCTAGGTGTTCGGTTAGTATGGTGCCACCTTGTTCCTTCGAATTCAAAATTGCCATTAAGTTATTTCATTCTGTAATATGACCGCGTACTGCAATATTATGCTTTCCGCAAAGCAACAGTATTTCAATAATTTTCATTTAGTTTTTTCATGTTTCATCGTCATGATGTCAAACGTTTTAACCGGAAATACATTTACGTTTATTAACTGGATTGGTTTACGGGTGTAATTTATGCAATAATGCGGACGTTTTACCGTAACGTTTGATATTTAATAATATTATACTTTACGTTTTTATTTTCCCTATTTGTCTTTGTTAGCGCAGCCGGTCAATATAACGTTATATGGACCGGCAGTGGACTGCCTCGTTTTCGAGTCTTTATTTCGGGAGATAATTGGGCTTGTTTTTGGACGCGAAGTATAATATAACAAATAGTTCACGGCACTTCGGGCCATATGGCAGTTTATGGACCGGTCTGTTACCCACAAAATACTATATGGACCTCAGCTTCGCTTCGATCCATATAATATTTTGTGGGTGACATCCTGGTCCATAAACTGCCATATGGCCCTCAGTGCCGTGAACTATTTGTTAAATATAATTACTGGTATAGTATCAGTAATTGCTGTCAATAATTCAATAAATGACAGTAATTATTGATATTAATAATTAAAAGTAGCAGTATAAATATTATTTTTCAATTAATTTTTTTTATCAACCTGACGTTAATCGCGCCATGGCTTTCTATCGTATATGGAGCTACGCCCCTCTCTGACCAAGTCTGCTTTGAGCAGACTTTATAAGGAATATTTGAAATTGTTGAACAGGTTATACGATATAACCTGGTTTGGGTAAGTTTACGCTTAATAAACCACGAAGCGGTTTATGAAAAGTGTAAACTGATCCAAACCAGGTTATGCAAGTATAACCTGTTCAACAATTTCAAATATTCCTTATAATTAATTTTTACAACATTTAATGACTCCTCGATTTTAATTACGATTATTTTATGCGACTATTTGTATTTGTTGTTGCCGGATAAACACATTGATGACGTCACAATACCAACCCAGGTTATCGAGTATAACCAAAATTTTCCCCAGGCGGATTAGCCAATCAGATTGAAATATTCAAATCAAATTAGATTATAAAGTTATAACAAAAAAAACGTTAGCATACACGAGAATTAATTCCTACATTAGTATTTACGCCATCAAAATTAAATATATCCGTAAAAAATGATCCACTTAATAAGGAAGAAGCAAACACTACTATCGAACCTTTTGATGTCAATACACAACATAAGTATACTAATATAATAAAGGAACTGCAGCAGCCTACCTCAATTTTACCAATACGTTATTCCAACATATGTTTCCTGCCAAATACATGATAAACAAGACACCAATGAAAAAACTTGTCGCACAGTCACAATACAATATAACCTGGAAATTATAGTGGCCGCATCCATCATGATTTTCTAAGTGAACTAACTTGTATCTGACACCAGAAGGACAGTTTAAGAATGACTCGACAATTAAGCAAAGGATAATTGTATAATGTGTTAGAATGACAATCAACGGTAAGTCAAAAGTTCAACCTATCAAAGCTGGTATACAAGACATTTGATCCGGATGAAAATTGTTCAAAATCTAATAGAATAATGTTATTAAGAAGAGTGTCATGTGTCAGATCTAATGATTGGATGCATTGTGCTTTTAAGGAAATTGCGGCAACATCGATTAAAACTCAATAGACATGCTATATATGTCTTACAAATGAGCATGATAATGAAGTCTTACCAATGAGTATATAACTGTCATTAAATGAAAGAACTAACATAACTGTGATATATACTAAGTATATGTACAGAAATCAGCAACGATTTGGGACAACTGGGTCAGCTAACTTTGACTACATTAGAAATGTATTATTGAGTTTCATAGAGGAAAGAAGCACAAATAGAATATAATTTTCTCAACAGTGATGACACTGATCACAAACAAATAATTCAAGCTTGAATGTACATAGTCTAACTACATACCAATTTCATTAAAAATAGAAACTGTCCTGTTTCTGCAATGAAGAATGCATTTGATCAAAGATAAAACAATGCACATGCAAAAAAGACTCAACAGATTCACAGACAGATGTACTATATAAAATTGCATACTATTTAGAAATGTTTTTTTAATATTAGAAACATCAGTATTTGCAATAAACATCTATATCATGTGTGCAGCTAAATAACATACATTCATGCCACGTCCAGAATCCTTACCTCACAAACTTAACAAGAGTACTTTTGCAACCATATACTCGTAGACTTCCAGATTCCACGATATTTTACGAGTAATATACACATGTTGGGAATTCATTATACTCTTAAGTGTTAATTCCACTACAAATCACAGCTATTCCACAAATCATGTTAATTGTCAAAAAAAGAACAATAACTCTCTGTGCCAAGAAAACCTATGTTATCAAAGTAAACATATGAACATTAATGGATGGCAATTACAATAATATCAAAACAAAATAGCAAAACAAAGATTGAAGATACCAAAGGAGTAATTAGAAGGTGTATATAGAAGGACAGACAACACAATGGTCAAAAGAAACGGGACAGACAATGATCTACAATCACTATACAGAAAACTGAACATTGAGCAATATGACAGACAACACAATGGTCAAAAGAAACGGGACAGACAATGATCTACAATCACTATACAGAAAACTGAACATTGAGCAATACGACAGACAACACAATGGTCAAAAGAAACAGGACAGACAATGATCTACAATCACTATACAGAAAACTAAACATTGAGCAATATGACAGACAACACAATGGTCAAAAGAAACGGGACAGACAATGATCTACAATCACTATACAGAAAACTGAACATTCAGCAATATGAACCCTGTTCTGAACAGCGAGTAAATTCATTTGTCCAAAATGGCGACATTCATCTCATCTGTGCTATGGTGTGGTTGTCGGAAATGTTGGGTCGAATTTTTAAAAGAATGTGAATGTTCTACCCAAACAGCGATTTGTTTCTCCAATGTAGATTTTACAACACTGTTTGCAAATAATGGCATGGACCTGAATTCTCAGCTATACGTGGAATGAATGCTAAACAAGTTAATGTAATACATATTCCAAAACAGGGTAAAGACGATCATAAAAATGATCGGTCCGTAGATCTTAGTAGTTGTGCTTGTAAGACTATGGAGAAGTTGATCAATGTTCGCCATTCATGGTTCCACGAAACCAATAGGCTTTTGTTTAATATACAGTGTGGATTCCATCAAGGTATATCATCGTATTTTACAACGATTTATCGAAATGCATTTGCTAAAAAGAAACATGCTGTGTCGACGTTGATAAAGAATGGTATTTCAAAAGACCTACTTGACGCAAGGTCAAAAGGTAAATTACCTACATTAAATTCTTTTATATTCTTTCAGAAATATAGTCTTTAGTATTAACGTCAATTCAACCTTTTTGATGAGCAAAAAATGGAAACATTATCTCTGCTACCTTGTAATTAAGTTTTAAGTGATAACAGTGATGGTTATATTAGTGTTGATGATTTCCTGATGTTATCGCGGTTAAAAATATGAGCATTGTGAGTACATGTTTCATATGTTGTGTTTGTCGTAATCACAATCAGGTCCTTTCTTCATCAATGACTTATCACCGGGTTTGTGACAAGAGTAACACGACCGGTGTCACACGTGGAGCAGGAACTGCTCATCCCCGTTATTTACGGTACTTGTCTTAGTGGTGTTGTTCAGTGATATCAAATTACATGTCTTCACGTTTTCATTTCCATGTTGTGATGTCTGTTGTGATTTCCGCATAGAAACGATGTTCGATTCGTCTTGATTCCCATTTTTTAATGTAGGGTGTTCATGTTTTATTTATGTTATTTGTATTTATACGTATACTGGTGTCCAACATGATTACCATTTCAGATGATGTTCGTGTAGTTCAACAGTCACACGAAGGGTGTCACATGTGAACTAGGAACAACTAACCTTTATGGCGCACATGAGTTCATCCCGCTTTTTATTTGGGCTCTTTTTGTTCGCTATTTAGTTTTCTGTGTAATGCTTTGTCGATCTTTATTTGTCCTTTTTCTTTTGACCTTTGCATTGTCTGTCCTTCTTCGATGTACGGCTTCTGATTACCCCTTTGGATCTTCAAGCTTCTCTTTACTACATCAACATTTACTGAGATGAACTCATTAAAACTTGAAGTCTCTGCAAGTTATGCTGATAGTTCTAATGATGATCATAGGGTAGCATCAGCAGCTGTCATCGGACAGTAGGTTACCTCTCTTCAATTAGCACCTGTCTGGTCGATTTTCAACGCAGACGCTAATATATTCATACTTCTTACTTTTAGAATTTGCAGCATTGTCATGATCTATTCGGATTTTCTTTCTTGCCTGTTGGTAATCAAGAGTTGTAACACTCAGAACCTTTTTCTTCCATGTTGAAATTTATAAAAATACCTTCTTGCTATCGGTAAACATGCCATTTAGGTATTCATTGCAACTCAGTCGTTGAACAGAAAATCAAGGACAAATTTATAACATTCCGAATACTGATTTTCATATGTAAACCGCAGAATGAACAATTGGTACCACAAAAATTAAGAAATTGCACGATATACACTCCTTACATGGCAAGACGCCTTGTTCTTGCGATTAGGAACAATTGGTTTTGACGAGATGTTGTATTATTGGTCATTGTAGATTTACCCATGTTTTTTTTTGGTTTTTTTTATTAAATAATGAGGATTCTGTGTAATTATTCACGGAAACATAATCGACTGTATAGATGTTGTTGATATTTCTCAGACATTTTACAGCGTCAATGTTTGATTTTGTTTTTACAAATGTCGCAGGTGACACAATGTTTTTAAAAAGAAATGGATAAATATAGTAAAGCATAAATAGATAATATACGTTCTTAATATTTGTATTTATCCTTATAAATTTCTACTACACAAACTTCGTTTATATCTAAGGTTATTGTAGTCATGGACTTTACTTTTTTTTTAAATTGTTCACGCCATCATATAGCTGAAACAATGCTAACGTTGACGTTAAACATCAATCAAGCAAAAATCAATTAAAGTCAAATTTAATAAAAAAAAAATCAAAAACAATCGTAGAACTGAACTGCCCAACAAATCGACACCTCTAACACACATATACAAGACAACTGACACTCCTTCAATGTATATATCCCACTTGGTCACGGATACAGAGCTGCATTAATCTTTTTAAATTTATATGTACAGTGGAACCTGTCCAATCCGACATACCAAGGGACCAGGGAAATATTCCGGATTGTGTAGGATGTCTGAATACTCAGGTTTAACTTTTAGTGAAGAGAAATTTGCACAAATTTAACAAGAGAAGAAATTGTGTTTGCTTGGTTAATGTAGGACAGATTAAATAATGCGTTCACCACTATTAAGCAGTCACCTGCATTGAAAATCGAAAGGTCGGAGTAATTAATTGTAATTAATCACACTGGGACAAAAGAAAAACAGTGTCGGAAGTGACAGGTTTCAGAATATACAAGAAATACTTTGGAGCCAAACATTTTTGTCGTATGTCACATGATTTTGTTGTATGACTCAGATTAGCAGTTTTTGCCATTCTATTCATACAAATATGCCACAGATTACACTACAAAGTATCAGTCACAACTGTAGCAGTGTTTAGCAGTATGATATTCACAAATGTATAGTCACACAGTCATATTGAAGCTGTGGCTTCATAATAACAATAAAAGGTAAATTAATTTAAAAAAAATAGCGGCATTAGATTAATGCAGACAAGACATTACATGCTTCCAAAATAGACTGCAAGTAGACATTACAAATAAGCATTAAAAAACTAAACTAAATAAAGCAATAAAAAACAATTAAACAATACAACCTACCTCATATGAGGTGCGAAGGTCCTCAACTTTAGTAGAAATACAAATTTTGTCATATACCAATTCCACCTGAAGAACAATAGTAAAATAATAAGTACTTGGTTTTAAAAAATATAACAAAACCTGCTAACTAGGTAAATATTGAGTTATCTTTCATTACAATGCAACTTTAAAAGTATTTACTTACTTCACTTTCAATCAAAGTTTAAAATCATTAGCACACCCTCATACAGGCTGTTATAATACTTTAACATTATTTGTATAATAAATTAAACCATTGACATTATTTATGTTTTTAATTGCAAACTTCAGATATTAAATTCAGCCAAAAATGTGTTTTACTGAATTACTAATTAAAAAATAATTCTCCCATGTCATGTTTTTTATGCTCATTTTAACATAGTATTTTGCGATATTTGACACCGAGCGACAGCGATGTGTAAAATGTAGACAAATGTAATGCATAACTATGTTAAAATGAGCATAACACATGACATGTGAGAATTATTTCGATTCTAAAGTGCCATTTACGGCAAATTTGTAAATCAATGTGGCATTATGGATACGTAAGAATTTGGCAGTTCCGATTCCCTCTCCGAATGAAAATTTCGCATTTTACAATGAATTACAGAAACAGTAATTAAACGAAGCGAAAGAAGAGTTTCAGGATATCAAAGGGGGAATCAGAATCCGTAAATCGAAGAAGGACAGACAACACAATGGCCAAAAGAACAAACAACGATCTACAAATCACTAAGCATAAAACTAAAGATCGAATAATAAGATCCCCACTAAAACTGGAGCTGAACTCATGTGTTCCAGAAGGGTAAGTAGTTCCTGCTCCATTTAGTGGCACCCTTCGTGTTAATCTAGTTACAAACCCGGTGATAAGTCATGAATGAGGAAGGGACCGGGAAGTGTTTGCGACAAGTGGAACATATCCGTGGTCATTTGTGACACAGATATTCCATAACGGTCAAGAAATTCATGGTGGCGACCGTAAAATTTTCAAAGTGATGACTTCAGCTTAACCAAGAGGAACCCTTGGTGCAGTAACTTTATTGTTAGCAGCAACCCTCTATCAAGGAAATCCTGATAGGAACCACACGCTCTGGAATATCGTATCAACTTTGAAATATATACTCCATATCCAGGTGTTCCTGGAATGTAGCTACATTTAAATGGAAGGTTAACAATGGGAAATTGAAATCATCTCTTTTGTCGTAAAGTTTCGTTCTTAACTTACCCTCACTGTCGATTTCGATGTGTAGGTCAAGGTATGAAGCAGACCCATCTGTATCTGTGGTATCCTTTATTTCAAGCTCAATGGGATAGATGCGATCAACAAAATCACAAAACCTAGAATTATTTAGTGAAAGGCAATCATCTATCTAGTGGAACGTGAAATCAAAGGATCGGGCTAGCTTCTTTTTGTTTTTCTTGAGAAGCCCCTGTATGAAGTATGCCTCATACGAATAAAGGAACAAGTCGGCGAGAAGAGGAGCACAGTTTGTACCCATATGTATGCCAACTGTCTGTTGAAAAACACGTCCACCAAACATAACAAATATGTTGTCAATCAAAAACTCGAGCATGTTGAAGATATCAGTTTCAGAGAACTGTTTGATAGAATCAGAGTGGTGTTTTACAAAATAAGATCTTTCTCTTCCTAGCAGAAGGTATTTGTATCTACGTTGGCCATTTTTTTATGAAACACACACGGGTTGGACCAACTCCGTTAATTTGTCTCTCAGCTTAGAGTGAGGAATAGTCGTGTATAGAGTAGAGAAGTCAAATGTTTTATGCTATTGCAGGAGGGAAGGGACCTAAATTGTATGTATTCTAACAGATCTTTCGAGTTTTTCAGAATCCACATCTGATTCACACCACCTCTCGGGTAGCTAGTGTCACAGTATCTCTGAAGCCCGGTTTTGACCGCCGATAGAATACATGTTAATAATTTGGAAAGATATTTCGTGGATCATTTGGCAGACCCAACAATATTGCGCTGTTTGAAAAGACACTTGTGTAATTTAGGAATCCAGTAGTCCAGTAGAGTGATGGTAGATCCAGTTCTTCATCTTTTGTTGAAATTCCAAAGGAACATAAAACAGACCTATGATTGTTCAAGGTTTCCTCTTTCGTAAGTGTCGTTGGGGTATATGTAGGGTTGCCAAGTGAATTGTCAATACCTAATTCCTTACATATGTTAAAACGTCATACAAACTGGCTGGTGTGAATTATTGCAGTTCTAGTAGATAAAATTTAACTTATAATTTGAAGTAAAAGTCAGTAATGGAAATGCATGTAATAACAAAATCCACAAACCTTCATGTTTACAGTTGTTTTTCAACATGGATAACTAGACGGTGATGCAATTGAATTACTGATATTTCCCAATTTGATGGCATTTTGTATTCAGCTACTTAAACAAGTAAAATGCTCACAATATTGTAAAATTAATCAGTAACCAGCTTGCGCCAATGTTACCAGCGTTCCTTGTAAACTACGTCACCGGAAGACGACAAAGTCGATAAATGGCTGTCTTAAGTATTTTTTCCGGACAATTTTATGTCAAGAAACAATTCGAGAATTTATATGTTTGTATGAACCACGGTTCTGTATGTTGTGTGTAAACGGAACAGACGATGACACAACAACATATATAAATGTTTTTTAAAGGGGGTGTTGCGATGTTAACGGAATAACCTGAACCGTTAACGCTGTTTGTGGAGGACTGCCTCATTTAAGAAAATATGACATTTTAAACATTTAAGACAAACATTCCATTAAGATTCAAAGGAAACAAGATAGAATATTGTTGAATGTGGCGCTAAACACCATAAACCAAATTTTTCAGTCATTTCAATCATACTATCAACAGTCTGTCCCTCAACTATTCCAAAACTTGCGCAACTTACACTCAATTTGGAAAAATTGATATTTAAATATTATTTGAATTAGGATAAGAATGAAAACTGACCTTAAAAAAGACAAAAAGAGATATCAAATTCCAAGAATTTAATTCCAATGTATAAATTTCAAGAGAACTAAAGCGGCTTCTCCAGAAAGCTTTCACAAAGAGAATTGACCAATGCAGTAGAATGAAGACAACATGCTCCCGCCTAAAATAAACTGACGAATGGCTCCCGCCTAAAATAAACTGACGAATGGCTCCCTCCTAAAATAAACTGACGAATGGCTCCCGCCTAAAATAAACTGACGAATGGCTCCCGCCTAAAATAAACTGACGAATGACTCCCGCCTAAAATAAACTGACGAATGGCTCCCGCCTAAAATAAACTGACGAATGGCTCCCGCCTAAAATAAACTGACGAATGACTCCCGCCTAAAATAAACTGACGAATGACAAAGAAAGAAAATCATATAAAGAATTGCTACACCTGGGTAAACTAGCAGACTATAAAGTAACTGTATTAAATAAATTATATAAGATTGTGAAATCTTCTAAATACACTAATTAATTCAATTACCACATTGAATTAAACTATTAATATACAATATAATAATGATATACATTTGTAGCTAAAAACATCCAAATATACAAAATAACTACATTTCTAGCAGTACCACACATCGATATTACTTATAAAGATTTAAGTTAAATTCAATTTTGCTGGAAACTGACAAGATTTTTTGTTTTTGTGTTCCCTGATCTTAAGAATAAGATAAAAAGTAGTGGTTTTTTTTGTTTGTTCTAAAACATTGTACAGTATAATGCTATTGTGAAAAAACTAATTTGATATTATTAATAAATATCATTTTGAATTGTCGATAATATGATATTCAACCATATGAAATAAATAGTATGCAACTGTTGTTGTTGTTTTGTTTATTTTGGTTTTTGTTTGTTTGTTTGTTTTTTTTTGTTTTTTTTTTTTGCTGTTTTTTTTTGCATTGTATTTTGTTTATTTTTTTGTTTGTTTGTTTTTTTTTGTCGTTTTGTGTCTTGTGTTCAATGTTGCCTGTTTTTTCTGGATTTTTAATTCATTGTTCTCTAACATTTCTTTGTAAGCAAATACATGACGAACTGCTATCATTACTTGTTTATCCTTACAGAACATACATTTTTGTCCATGCATAAGAATATAGCTAATGAAAAAAAAACAAAAAAAAACAGCACAGAACACGTAATAAATAGATTAATATTGGTTATTAATATATGTGTTCATTATTTAACCAATAAATACTATATTGTAATCTACCCTATTATTTTATAAATGATATTATTCTAAATATAAATTACAATGTATTATATATTTCACATGAAGCTGACACATGTATGTAAATTTATCCTGCAACCATTACATTTACTGTCTTGTACAGGTGCAGTGAGGTATAAAAACAAATTTTGGCTATATTCATTTACATGTAGTAAATGACAGTCTATTGGTACATGATTCCTGTAGAGCGAACGGTCAGAAATCGTATCAGTATAATGCAGACGTGACAGACGATACCCTAATTACCACGTGAATGACTCTTGCTTCGGCTCTATTTACAAATATTTTGCAGTTGTATTAGGACTTTTTGACATTGCAGGATAAACACAATATACATACATTATCGGTGAAAATGCATTTTATTTGTTCTCGTCAATGAGGCGATTTTCTAATGGTTTCTAAACATAGTACAAATAAATGTTATTCTTTCCTGACAAAGGTTATGAAAGTTATTCAGAAACATGCGTCACTATATTCTGCGTTATTTTTTTTATTGATGAAAAGTCAACAAAATGTTATTAATTATCTGCTATGAAAAAAATAATGCTACTCTACTACCCATATAAATTAGCGTGGCATGTTGATAAACAAATTTATGATGTCATTTTTGTTTTTGTGAATTGACAAACCACAAATGTCTTCATAGACTGTACGATATCAGAGATGTACTCTGTTATAATATTAATCTTTTTGAGAATCAGATGAAATACGTAGGTCAAAATATGACTTTCAATACTTTTATTCTTCCAAGGCTACTAAAACAAAGTTCTAAGATATAATATTATCCAACTACATGCATCATGAAAAAAGAAGGCACATCTTCAGTTGTTTTTATGGACATAATTGTCATGAAAACGGTCGTGATTGCTATTGTCATGATTGACTGATTGACTGATTGACTGATTGGCTGTTATTAAATGTCAAGTGAGCAGTATTTAGGCTGTATCTATGACGAGAACATGCGTACAAACAACACTTCATATAGGGTAAAAGGGGGGGGGGGGGTGGCACTGGATTAAGACTTTGGAACACAGTTTAGATTGACACAAGAAAATAGCATAGTACTATAATCGATAGAGTAGAAAAATGTCTCATTGCAATGGGTGATCAGCAAAAATCCTAACCTAATGACTCGTTAGGGGTTGCTACAAGGTTTTGTTTTTCGTGCATGACATTCTCAATACACGTGACACTCATTTAAACTTTAAATCTCGTCTTAAAAACAGTGCGCACTAATTTTGATATCTACGTTTTTATTACTATCACTGGCTCGATCTCACTGCTGGTGGACTATTAGTCCCCGAGAGTATCATCCAACCAGTAGTCAGTGCTTCGTGGCTCTGACCCGGTTTATTAGATATATTTGTTATTTAAAATTACAGTTCCTATAGTAAGTTTATCATTATTAAAACTAAGGTTCTCCTCCCTCACCCATAGGTGACCTTAATCGATTTTGATGAAGGCTATTCCAGTAACGCGTTCTGTGCATTACATTGTATATCTACGGTTTTTTTACTCAGAATCGGAGAAACTAATATGTAACTTATTTCTATACTCCGCTGTTGACCTTGTGTATCGCTAATATTAAATGAGAGCGTAATAATTCCGAAAATGATACATAACAAATATTTTTACAATTATATTTGAATAATAAACACATTAATTTTAGAATTGATAATTGCATCAAAATGGTAACACTGTAAGATAAGATAAGATAAGA